>CAUHTR010007576.1:39920-157534 GCA_959609185.1 Schmidtea polychroa | reverse complement strand
AAGGTCTGCCTATGGGTTCTAGCATATCAAGACTGCTAGTAATCATCTTTATGGATAACCTCGAACGACAGACACTGAGGACCATACAACCCATCGGTTTCTATGCAAGATATGTAGATAATATCTTCATCACGACCAAAAGCTTAGAAATAAAAAAGTGAATATTATCTTTTGTCAAAGTATCAACACCGAGCGGAGAATCGGGCAAACTTGAACTTTGGTTATTGATTATTTATTGTTGAGAGAAATATATATTTTTGTGATTCAAATATACGTTGGGTAGTTTATTGTTTTGATTAAAAGGACACGAGGAGTCAGAGGTTACCGATTTAAATTAGCAAAAACCCAACATTATTATTATTATTATTATTATTATTATTATTATTATTATTATTATTATTATTATTATTATTATTATTATTATTATTATTATTATTATTATTATTATTATTATTATTATTATTATTATTATTATTATTATTATTATTATTATTATTATTATTATTATTATTATTATGTCCTTCTTTTGTAACTCCTAGATAATGAAACACGATTTATTTGTTGAATTCAACAAAAGTGAAAATTGTAAAATAAAATATATCAATTCATATATAATTCATTACATAGTTTAGCTCTTATATTTAACATCGTCATAAAAGTTCAAGTTGATCAAATATTGAAGAATATTCATGTCGGGACTAATAATTTGTTCCAGAAAAATTACCAATGACGAAGAATTAATATTTTTCATATTTATACAAGGTATTAAATAAATGACAGTGTCATTAAAAATATTTATTCTTTTAATATTATCGTATTTCATTGAGAGATAGCTTTCGATTTCCATATCCTCCAGATCTGTTTCATCAATTTCTTCCTCGAAAATGATTGTCAAATAATATCCAACGCCGACATCAATTGGCATATCAATCCATCTATCAGCAAAGATCGCCTTGATGATCTCTAAGAATAAGAGTATTATCTACAATGTTGTGTAGATCAAAGATTTCGCTGGATGTGAGAATTATTGTGGACTTATGGTACTTTGCTAATTTGATTAGAGAAATAACACTCTGTTGGGAAATGTAATCAAGATTTGCTAATGGATCATCGAGAACTATTATATTTGGAAAGCCTAGAATTGATATTCCAATTGAAATCTTTTTCACAATTAATGGAGATACATTTCTAATGAGACGATGGGTTTCGTTAAGTAAACCCAATTCGTTTAAAATTAAGTCAACCATCAATTCCATTTCTTTTGTCCTCTGACAACGTAACTTAGAAAAAAATATGAAAAACTCACCGATAGTTAATTCCTCAAACAAAACCGGCGTTTGGCTACTGTATGAAGTCTTAGGTGTATTCTTACTTAATTCCGATAGAAGTAGATCTTCGTTTTGCAGCGTAATATCTCCCGATGTTG
This sequence comes from Schmidtea polychroa, assembly GCA_959609185.1. Taxonomy (NCBI): domain Eukaryota; kingdom Metazoa; phylum Platyhelminthes; order Tricladida; family Dugesiidae; genus Schmidtea; species Schmidtea polychroa. Next base: position 156,108 of record CAUHTR010007576.1, on the reverse strand, counting down.
GCTTTTTATGCCCAACTATGAGTTTAGACAACAAAGACTTACCAGATCCATTAGATCCCAAAATCAAAGAAATCTTTCCTTCATATATTTTCCAATTAAAACAATTAAACAAAAGTCTATTCCTTCCATCTAAATAGGAAACATTTCTTAGTGTTAACAATGAATTATCCATCGATTTTCGTGGATTTTTCCTTTTCAAAATTAAAGCATTTATTCTTGATTTTATTTTCACGAAATCGCAAAGAAAGAAACACTGCTTGACAAAAGGATTATTGATAATTAATAAAAGAAGAAAACAAACGATCCATTGAATGAGAAGTACCAAAAGAACGAATCCAATAGTGTAGCTACTATCGAAACCATCAATCGCTCTGGAAAAAAGCTGATTTCCACAAAGGGGATTTTCAATGGAAAACGAAGGATTCTGTAAGTAAGAAACCAATCCATTATTAAAATTGGAAGCTGGAATTAATATAATAAGAAATGCCAACCAGAAAATATTGCTACTGCTGCATTCAATTGTAAATGGATAGCCATGAGTTTTCAAATATAACTTATAGAACGCTACAGAAATGATTGAAGTCATGAAAAAGGCTGCTAAATCGAGAATAATAAAAAAGAACACCGACGCTGGACTGTAATTGAACTTTTTTCCTAAAAGAGTTTTAAATGCTAAATCCGCTAATCCATACAGAAGCAACAATAACACGAGACCTTCAACGCTTTCATCCTTTACTGTGTAACCAAAATCACTTAGAAGATTAATAAGTAGTATTAGGAAGCTGTTGAAAACCAAAACAATTAAAATGTTGAGAACGTATTGCGGTAGGAAACAAATCGTATAGTCTATAGCAACAGATTTGACAAATTCATTCTTTTTATTATACTTAAATCGTTCTCTCTGACTGAAAAGGCTATTAACGAAAATGATAAGCGATATGTAGGTGACTCTTAGGAAGAAATTTTTCTCAATTTTTACTTTGGTATTAACATGGTTTTCTCCATAGGTAATATTGTAGAAAGTGATTTTGACAGATCGAATCGAATACAGTTCAATGATTTCAAAGACTTTGGCGATAATATTTTTGAAGTTCGACAAAATAATTATCTCCTCGAGTTCGAATTCTTTTTCGACGAAATACACGGCAACTTTCGTTGAGTTTTTATAGGATAGCGGATGTTTCATTGCGGATTTCAGTAGGACTAAGGTGAAATTTCCAAATGTCAAATCGTAATAGATTTTATTCTTAGAACTGTTGACAATCAATTGCTCGGTGATATTTCTCGTTAATATTGATGCATTTATTGGGATGCCAAACGCAATCTCATCGACATAGTTGGGATAGGATTCATAGGAGATTTTGTTGTCATTGAATACTAGAGCGATTCCAACTGTGACCATAATTGATATTAAAGGAAGAACAATAGCCACTGTTGTTTGATTGGAAAATCTGTAAATAGTCGCCAACTGATTCATGAACAACGCCATAAATTGAGTGTAGTAGATTTTGAGGTTGGTCATTTTCTTGGATTTATTCTTATACATCACTCTTAATAGCATTGTTGTGTTCATGTGGTCTTCATTCGTCAGAATTCCCCAATCGTTTCGGTGGAAAATCTCCTCAAAATACATCTGAAGATTCATTCTTTCGACTTTTATGTTATTCAATCCGTATTTTGAAGCGTTTTTCAGTAAATCCATGCATATTTGATTCAGGCTCATTCTCATTTTGTTTGGAATTCGAAACTGAATCAAATCGTCCGTAGTAAACTCGTAGATGATATTGGGATATAGAGATTTGATGTGCATAATTATACTATAATCGCCGGCGTTTTTATCCATATAGCACATCAATCGAAATCCCAATCGATTGCTTCGGCGAATATTTTTGGATTTCGCTTGGAAAATCGACTTCCCATTTTTGATCAAGACAATCCTATCGGCACAGGTTTCCACAGTGTTCGAGGTGCTTGTGGCAATGATTATCGACTGAAACTTTCGTCGGTCTTTGAATAGACAATTCACACTGTGTTGGGCTTTAAAATCGAGACCCCTATACGGTTCGTCAAGAAGGACAATCGGTGTGTTGATGATAAATATTCCGATGATTTTCACGAGTCGTACGACAATTTCCGAGCACATACCGAGTTGGGTTGTTATAAATCCGTCTATTTGTAGAATCGTAGCCAGTCTAATAATCAGGTTATTGATTTCGTGTTTTGGCCTTTTAACGTTCCCTATCGCAATGAAAAAGTTCAAATATTCTTCAGCTGTGAGAAAGCTAAGTTTCACTTCATAATCTCGATAGACAGCGATTTGAGAGAATATGTGATCATGGATAGTGCTTTGAAGTTTGACATCGTTGATTTTAAAATAACCTTGACTAGGCAATATTTTACCGCCGAGGATGTTTATAAGAGTCGATTTACCAGAACCGTTTGGCCCGATGATAGCCGTAATGAAGTTTCTTTTCGCAGTCATACTAAACCCTTTCAATGCGTGGATTTCTTTGACTTCATCTGCGAAAAACTTATACAGACTTTTCACTACGATACAATTTTGACTGCTCAAATCCCCATCAGAATGTCTTCGTTTGGGGATCTGTTTAATTATCTGAGATGTCAAAGTACCAGGCATTGTTTTCCAGCTTAATTTACTGAATTTTAATACGGGATTTTTTTTATGCTTATGATTTGAGAAATTCTCATTAAACTTAATATCGGATGAGCTGCCGGGTGAGTCCAAAAAATTGAAATCGCTGTATTCATTGGCATTAGAATAGCTATCGGCAGTCGATTCATGGGATTTTTTTAATTTTATTGTATTAAAATCCTCACAACACGTAAATTTCCTAATAATATGCTCAACAACAATAAGAAATCCATCATGATTTACACAGAAGATAAATAAACTCGAAATAAACCAAAATATAACATTGCAAAGAATAAATGGAAACATAAAAACCCCGATTTCATGAGGCGGTAGTTGTGGTGATTTCTTTCTTTATTAATTCTAGCATTTCAAAGGTTTCTATAATCGTCAGAAGCCATCCGGCAGAAAAAAATGGAGATATCATACTGATATATTGAAAAACAGTCGTTGTGTCTAAATTGCAACCATAGCAAAAGATATACAGAATTTGTGGAGCAATAAAAATAGTTGTTCCATAAAGTAAAATATAAATATCTGATTTAATCATGGCAATTAAAGCAGCGGTAAATAAAGCAGTGTTGTATGATAATGTGAATATTAGGAAAACTGCAAACATTGGCCATTTTGTCAGAATATTAAATCCATCTTGAAACATCAACAGTGGAATGAATGAAACATGCCCAATTACACCAATTAAATTGTAAACAAAAAATAATGATATTAACCTTGGAAAGACTCTCTTGTTTTTCAGCACTGGAAATTGATAGGAATTGTTTAATTCATGAAAATTGATAATAAAACATCCCATCATAACAAACAACGTAAGCATATACATACCAGGCCAGGTTAAAGGTCGATCATAAACATCGGGCAATCCACCAACTAATACTCGTTTATTAGTATTGTTGTAAAAATATCTTTTATCCTCGAAAGCCATGCAAATAGCATGAATGCCATTTAAATAAGTAAATTGATTGAAAGTTCGATTGATATGTTCATCAAAAAATATTTGAACTGATAGATTGACCAATGAGATGTCAGATAGTTGCAGCGAATCATAATTCGTTGTTTCATTGTTAATGGATAGGAAATCATAATAGAAAATCGTCGGTAAATGATCTTTTTGTAATTGGCGGTTTATTTTAAAAGCCTTATCCAGTGCTTTGACGGCTTTTGGAATTGGGATTAGTTTTAGAATTTTCAACAAGAGAGCTGAATTCGGTTTGTAGTAAATGTAAAGCATAGATGTTTTGATTCTATCATCAATATCCAATGTATCCCATGATGTTTCTTTTGGATTGTTTATCATACTGTGATAATGGTAGAATGAAACTAGATTACTAATTATGAATATTAAAGGAAAGAGAAAATGTTTCTTAAGGAACTTGTAATGGAAATGACAAAATACTTTGAATACTTTAAAACAATTTTTAAATCCTGAAAAAGTTCTCATCGAATTTTTAATTGATATCAATATCTGATTGAAAATGATGAAAAGATTATTTTTGTTTATTTTAAAATTCATAAAATGGAATTTTTTGGTTTAATTCGAGTTTTATTACTTTTCTAAAACCAAGATTATCCAGAAATTTTTGTAAATCTTTCATAGGAAATAATTTGTGTTTTTATTTACATTTAACTATACGAGTCATATTTTTGCTATGTGGTGGGTTACAGGTAATCTACGTTTTACCCTTTCGTGCTGTTTCCAGAGTTACCCAGAATACAAGAATAATGTACCATTCGAGAACCGTTGAGTGATCAACATTGGAACGGTATCGAGTGGGTCAGTACTACCGAAAAATGAGCGTACCTTTGTACACTATAATCGCCAAATACTCAAGCGGGTCCGCGGACTGCCGATAGAAGGCCTGTGTCCGACTTTCATTTAGGTACCTTTTTCAATGACAGTTTTCCAATACGATTCAGTTCTTAATATATCAATATCTCGATAAACAAAGATAAATGAACAACATCTATATATCCCAGAGGGCGTCATAATAATAACTCATTCCATTATGCCTGTCAACTGGATTTACATAGCATCCGGCTTTCTTTGAGACGAGCACGCTCAGCTCTTCCGAAGTGTTTCTGCTTCTGTTTGGTTTGCCGTTGTTTGGCGAGTTCCACCATCTCCACCACCACCGGTCAGATTTGTTGGGTTAATCCTTGGTCGATACTGTGTTGGCTCACCTGGGTCTCCAGTTGTCGGACTTGGAGCCTGAGCGTTCTGTAGCTACTGTTGTTGGATCAACTTTAGGCTCTTCTGCATCTCCGTGGGACTGAACCAGGTACTTTCGATCTCCATGCACTGTGCTATTCATTTTGGTGGGTTACAGGTAAACAAACATTTTACCTTGTCGTGCTGTTTACAGCGTAATCCAGAATACAATAGCAATTCTACCACTTGAATGATCAACGTAGGTATTGTATCGAGGGCCTGAGCACTGGCAAAAAGTGGGCATGCTTGGCATACTAAATTTGTCTTGATATAGTATTTGATACTTTTGTAAAATCAGCACTCTGTCTATTATGTCATAGAGATCATTGATTTCCATAGAAGTCACTATCACTGTACAATTATGGTACTTTGCCAATTTGATCAAGAATATGACATTTTGCTGAGATATTGGATCAAGATCAGCCAAGGGATTGTCTAAAACAATTAGACTAGGAAATCCAATTATAGAAATCCCCAAACAAACAAGCTTCACAATTGGCTGTGAAAGATTTTCAATGACAATATCGGAGTATTTCAATAGATCAACTTCGTTCATTATTAAATTGATAATATCCACAATATCAACAAGGAGAGATAGCAATAGGAATTAAAAAGATTTCCACAAAATAACATCCGAAAATAAATTAAGGATAAAATATTTACAATATAAATGAGCAGAAAACTAGAATATTCCATAAAAATGGCGAAAAAAATAAGTTCTTTCAGGGTGGTGAACAATGGGGTCGACGAGTCCCTAAAACGATCCCCAAATTAAACGACATTTAATAAAACCGAATTATATTATAAAGATGAACATAAAACAGTATGCAATGTTAGCATGCGTTGAGAAATAAAAATTAATCAAATCAAAGGAGTTATATTACGTAGATGTAGTCAATTGCGAATCAGTGATAGTAAAATACAGAGTCAGTTACGCGAGTACATCTCAATAGCGAGAAGAAATAGATTGTCATACGGGGCTTCACTGACTCGGCAGGACCTTTCGGGATCGCCTCGTTTCCTGAGCGTAGTGGTCGATGGTGCCCGGGGTTCACCTGTCTTCTTCAGAGGTAGTCCAATCCTCGCTGGATGGCCTTGGTTCTCTTGGGGTAGCAGTGCAACTTTGCTATCCCGACGGGATCTTCTAACTCGCCAGCCAGGGCTTCCGTCTCTAATCGTCGTAGCTGGTCCATTGCAAACCTAACGTCCTCGAAAGCACTCACCAGGTCCAGTTTAGTCTGATTGAGGTACGGTCCTCGATCTTTGGGTCCACCAACGGAATATCTTCATACGTTCATTCGTGTATCTTATACCAGATCCATCTGGTACGGAGCCTATTCATGGATTGGTAGACTGTATCCCTGTGAGAGGAGAGCGGAGCTACGTTGTACTCCGTTGTAGACTCATGGGGTCCCTCCGTTGACCATCATACGGCGCTTTGGTTGGTTAGGCATGACTAAATTATAACACACAGCTCACACTATTCTCCAATGATTAATACCAAAGATAAATACAAAAATTTGCTCAAATTATTGAAAGCAGTAATTTAATATAAACCTAAATACTGCTAAATTCGAATTAAAATTTTATACATTATTTTTATTTACATTTTTCAGTTAAATTTTATACTCTTTGCTGATGAGTATGTTTGGTCCATATTTGGAAACAATGTCAAAACAACTAGATTCGTAGATCATGCACAAGAAACTAAGTGATATAGTTTAAGAAACTAGGTGATATAGAAACTAGGTGATATAGTGCAACTACCAGAAGACAGTTCTAACATTCCTCAACCAGGCTCATCTGCATAATACTATGTAATTATCGTATAATTTAAATTAAGATGAATGTGGGATCGTGGAATCTGTGGAAGCAACCAGTGAAAGTTTTTGGCCCTGCCGCAGGAATATATTTGAGCCTGGTAGACGATTAAGAATGAAAATGGGTTGATAAATAACCATATTTACGCTCATGGTAATATGACTGATTTTTCGAACTATTTAGGATGGATATTCAAGACCTGACGACTTGTGATTTCTCCTGGATGAAAGGAATGTTTTATTTTATTACCTGTAATACACTAGTATGTTGTACTTAAGTGGGTTTTCATGTCATAATCCTTGTTTTCGTTTCATTTTTACTTTATTGTTGTGTTTATCATTTTGATGTTATGTAAATTCTTTTAGTTGTGATTGCTTGATGTTTCGACGTGTTTTTAATTTAACTTTACTTACTGTTGTGTCTGCGTGTTATTTTCCGACACATTTTGATCACGCTTCATCTATGTTGGCTTAAAATCAGTTTTTGTCCAACAATAGTAAATTATAAATCGTATTGGTGTACGAGAATGACTAGTTTCTACTACGCAGTTCATGGGTAATCTCCTTGAAGCTAGAGAGGGCGATTGCAAGTGAGGGATAACTGCTCCAACACCCCGGTGTTTACATTTAGTACGTCTCTGTGTGTCCGTGTCGTGCTAGCGACAGGTACGTTGGAGAATCGCTGAACGCTACGGGCAGAATAAAATTAAATAGGAAGATCGGGAGCTCCATCAAGCCTTTTAGTTTGTTTGTAGTTCCAAGGTTTTATCACACAACAATAAGAGCTCGTCACACTTGTGTGGGGAGAGCAACTTTTCGTTTTCTTTAATTGTAAATGACAACATACATAAACTTCACACCCAAACTACGATTCTGTAATTTACTATAGGATACTAAGGACTCGTCACACCAATGTCCAGTAATCAATATCAAATTCGAATTTCAATGGAAAAGTTTAATCAAGTAATTAGAGAACTCTGCAGAAACTGACCGCGATATTCGAGATGGTGTCATACAGTGAATATAAACACTCCAATGACACCTGGAAAGCGTACCTCGCTCAGTGCCTGGGCTGGGAAGTCATTGTACTAGATAACATTCATTGAGAATTAGACTAGTCAATACGGAATAGATCTTGAGCTAGGAGACTCAGGAGATCCCGCCACTATTAGGTGGCATGACATTTATTAGTTTATAAATTAATTGTGATTCGAACATTAATAAAATTTTAACTTTTTTTTCAAATTTCACCATTGATTTCTTTTCCATTGTATTTATTAAAATTGTCTTTAAACGGTTCTTTGATTAAAAGATCGTTGAAATTTGAATCATTTTAATTCTACTTAATTTTGAATCTTAATTTTTATCAATTTTGATGCCGATTTTTCTTAATTTATTATTTTTTTTGTTATTTAATTTTTTTATTTATTTTTAATTAATTTCGCCACCCTATGGGCGTTTTCTAGAATATTCTATGTTGTTTCAGAGATTTTATTATATAATTCCTATTTATTTAAATTTTTATGTTATTTAAGGTTAGTTTTTTGTTAATTTAATTCTTAAATTCTTATCTTTTAGTTAATTTCCACTAGCTGCTTGGCGGTCATGGCGAATTTCGCCATTTTTATGGAATATTCTAGTTTTCTGCTCATTTATATTGTAAATATTTTATCCTTAATTTATTTTCGGATGTTATTTTGTGGAAATCTTTTTAATTCCTATTGCTATCTCTCCTTATCGCCAATAATTCAAAATTCCCTACCTATGTTATATTTGAGTGGATTTTATGTAATACTTCTTGCTTTTGTTTCATTTTAGTTTATTTTAATGTTGTGTGGGGATCTCAGAGCCACGCACGAACTAAAGGCTCGCTGTGACCTCGGTCAATTTTATTTAATTGATTTACATCATATATAGACAATGTCAATGATGTCCATCGTTTACATCAATAACCTCGAAGTACCTGATATACAGGCTCGTAAAACTGCTGTATACACGACGCAGTAACACCAACACTCCTGCTTATTAATCATTTTACTATCTTGTATGTAAGTAGTTGTAAACCCGAAAATAATATAATTATACACATTGTGAGTAAATAATGGGAGAAACGATTCCGCTTTTGAGACATCAAATGCCCAAAAAAGATTAAAAATTCCTTACTATCTCGGCAATAAGCTGCTACAAAATTGGCATAAATTGCATTGATCCGGAGTTTTTATTTCTTGCAAACGGGTGCGGTACTACGCGTTTGGGCCCATGAATTTTTTGTCCCCAATAGCCAGGTACCAATCTACATGTTTGGGTTTATGGTTTTTCTCCCCAATATCATTGAGTTTATTAACTGAATAAAAAAGTCTAAATAATTCATTAAATAATTCATTGATTAATATATTTTAGTGAGTTTTAAATAAATAAGATTTGTGTAAAATGGACTTTCTGAGAATTTTGAATGTATTCATATATTTCAATTTGAGATTCTTCATAAGCAACGTTGCAATACTCCTAGTCTGTACCATTGGATATTTCAATTCTATTTATCAGATTTACAATTTGATCAACCAGCCTGATAACCCCTCTTGGAATACGGTCAACATCAGTCAAGTAATTTTTCAAAAAAAAGCTAAAATCTTTTTTTATCCGGATACTCCTTTAATAAATAACGTACTGCGCTTGATACCGGGTGGTCACAAGTTGAAAATCCTCTCAAATATCACAAATAATCCTAACACGATTTTTTTAAACCGCAACCCTGACATATTTGTGTATTATGTCAATTCCATCAACGACAGGAGAGATGTATCAAAATTAAACATCCCCGTTACTGATATAAAAAAAATAACCTTCAGCATATTAATCTACTCAAATGATGGCATTATGAACGGACCGAAATCGGCAAACTATATTAATGCCATTCAATTTATTGGGGAAGCATTTTCTAATCGAAAATTCTTTAGTGGAACAATTCCTTACGACATCTTTCTTGGTGGGTTACCTGATGATTTTGATCGGCCGTTGGTATGGCCTGGGATTTATCTCATTTTCCTATTCGGTATGACTGGATGTATGGTGATAAATTTCCATAAATTGAATACTACTTATAAATATCCCATAATTACAAAACAGAATATTTGCTTGAAGATTTTCTCCTTGTTTATATTTTACAACGCAATTGGAATGATGGCAAACCTAGCATTCATACCAAATATGAAATATTTGGAAAGAGAAAATATTCTAACAAAATGGCCAATGTGGTTCGTTTTCATCTTGTTTTCAATATCGTGTAACACTTCACTATTCACTGGTTCACTGATTTCACTGATTAAAACTGATCTACATACTGTTTTGTATGGATCAACCCTTTTCATTGCGCCTCAAATTCTCTACATTTTTAGTTATGGTAGTGATATGACATCTTCGCTAAATTTTCAGTATTTAAGTTTGATTTTACCCACATACCTAAATGGGTGGTTAGTGGCAAACATAGAGACCTATGAGACATACGAAATTTCGAAAATCAGTCTTAATCTCTTTTATGAATTTGATGCTCAATATGAATTTGCAAATGTCGTGTTTATAACAAACATATCATTTTGGATTCTTTCTTGTATAATCATTTATTGTTTTAATCAGGTGAAAGTGAAACTCTTTTTTGAATTAATAAGGAATCGTTTGAAATTTAGTAAAAAAACGGAGAGGTATCGATTTAAACGAATTCGGGGGTCTCATTACGAAAAGTTTCTTCAGATAATGGATGCGAGTGATTCGATAATAAGTAATAGTTTCCAGTCTGGTCGCAACGAAAGTGGTAACAATAGTATTCAAAACAAGATTGTGTTTGTGGAAAAGGACACCGTTATAGAAAATGTCATTCGTAAACCAGCAAGCGACAATATTTCCCCAAAACTCGGCAGTTCTGTCGTGAATATTGGATGTGTTGATAGGCATTTTGGCAATTGGTTTGGTAGAACGAATTCTGAAAATAAAATTTCCATAGACGGTCAAATATATTGTATTATTACGAAGAATCTGTGGTATTTCTATGGAGACGAAATGAAACGAAATTATGTATTAAAAGGATTTAGCATGAGTGCAAAGAAAAACTCTATCACGGCCATTGTCGGTCAGAATGGTTCAGGAAAATCGACCTTGATAAAAATCCTCAGTGGCACCATCAAACCAATTCGTGGAATGTTCAAAATTCACAATGTTAAACTGAAAAATATAAAAAATAAAAACATTTTCTCTGAAGTTGCTGTTTTCTTTGAATCACAACTAAAATTGCAATTCCTCACAGTTCTCGAATATCTCTCTCTCATACAAACAATGAACGACTCTAAAAACAATCAAATCATCAACGAAGATATTGTTAAAGAGTTGGGAATTATATTGGAAATTGACAAATTCTTCAATGAGAAACTCCAAATTTGTCCACATCATATCGTTAAACTCGTCCAAATCCTTGGCGTTTTCATTGTCAACTCTTCGATTGTACTGCTTGATGAACCGTATAAAAATTTAGATTTCAAATATCGAAATAATCTCAACTCGTTATTTATGGAAAGAAAAAGATTCCAATCTATCATCATAACGACATGCGATGCGGAAAACATTGAAACTTGCACCGACAAAGTCATTTTAATGGACAATGGGAAATCGATTTTTTACACAAAATTATTGAATTTACGGAGAGAAAATCGAATGGGATATCAATTGATCTGTTTCATAGCAAAGAATGCCGGTGATTATACCATCATCATGTTCATCAAATCTCTTTATCCCGAAGTGATTTTCGAGTTGTCATTCAATCATAAAATATATTTCCATATTCCGGGTTCTCAGTTCGAAAATTTGAGAATTATCTGTCAAGATCTAAAAAGGAATTCTAGTCAAATTGGAATAGCTAACATTAAGTTGAGCCGGATGGATTTACGATCGTATTTCAATTTGATTTTGCATGACATCCACAAGAAAATAGTAACGTTTGAAGATCATCTTAATGAATACATGACCCTATGCGCAATGGATAAAAACTTTTCCTTTAAATATTCATTCACTCGAGTTTATATAAAACAATTTTTACTGTTGCTTAGAAACAGATACGTTTTATTATATAGATTCCATAATTTGACCACCCTTTCATATCTGTTACCACTTTTAATTGTCAGCCTTTTTATGGCGTTAGGCTTTTTCTTTCATCCGAATTCCATATATTATGACAGTTTTCCTAAATCAATTGATGAAATAATTTTTGGAATCTCCAAAAACATCAGTTCAATTGATAGCGTTTATGATTTAATAAATAATTTGAGCAATCAAAGTGCGGTATTTAGTATTAAAACTAACCAATCATTTCCCAAGTTCACTCTGCTCTTGTATAATTTGGGAAAATACAATACGATTCCTTACAGGAACACCACAAAGGTCGCGGTATATTTTACTCAAGATCGCCAAGCAAAATTGAAAATCATTGTCATGTCAAATTTTGAAAATATTTTATCAAAGGTTGTGGAACAAATCCAGAATTATTTCCTCAACTATGTTGACATTGAAATCTCTGACATTCAGGTCATGAATGTCGCATTAAATCGGGCTAAAATCTCGGAAAAAAATTTCATTCTTCGTTTAATGTATATAGCAATCATTTTGTTTGTGAATAATTTATTCAATCAGAAACATTTTTTCCATTTGAAAAAGCGAAATAAGTTTCTGAAACTTGTGTCGGTTCATTATACGCTGTGTTTTCTACCAATATATTTGTTAGACATCATACTGGTGTTAATCTTCAACAGTTTCATTATACTTATTATTTACATGGTGAATGATTTCAAATTCACCAATCCGGATAATAATGCCACATATTTGCTATTGGTCCTTACTATGTATGGATTAGCGGATATCACATACAAAACTCTGATTGGTCAGATTACCAATTTCGGTCCGACGACAATTTTCTGTTTTGTATTATTTGATTTGATCGCATCATTTCTATCAACTGAAGAGCTCCTCAAGCATTATTCTATATTTCTCAAGGAGAAAGGATACCCTTTAACTGCTCATTGTATAACGGAAAAATTTCAATGGTTGATTTTCCTAGTTCTTTTAACCCCTTCAGAAAGTCTCAGCAATGGCTTGACTTCTTATCTTGAGAATCCAAATTTTTATATTACGACAGAAGATTGCGGAAATCAACTTATGTATAGACGAATTTCTGGTTTATTTAATAGTTACAGTATGGGTTTTGTTATTATTATTTTATTTAGTCAATGGATTGGGTATTTTATCCTTCTTTTAATCGCCAATTACCCATTTTACAATCAACGATCGAGTAAAGGACTTTTGAATAAATTTAGAAGTTTTATTACTGCTTACAAATACAAATCCGAACCCAACAAACTTATTGGTGAATTATCGGAGGGGGTTTTGGTATCTTTTCGTGACATGCGATACGTAAATACCCATGGAACTTTAAAATTTCAAGATTTCAACTGGCAAATTGTCCAGGGGGAAATTTATTTAATACTCGGGCAAAACGATTCAGGAAAGAGCCTTCTTGTTAAACTTATTGCTGGTTATAAGATACCAACATCTGGGGAAATTCTTTTTAAAAACGATTATAATAATTACGATTATCAAATCTCCTTCTGTTCTCAAACACCGATCGTATTCAATGAATTAACTGTGAGAGAAATGTTCCTGTTTTGGGCTAAAATGCGGTGCCTGGCAGTTGGGAAAATTGTGGATATTATCAATTTAATAATGAACGAACTTGATCTATTGAAATACTCCGATATTGTCATTGAAAATCTTTCACAGCCAATTGTGAAGCTTGTTTGCTTGGGGATTTCTATAATTGGATTTCCTAGTCTAATTGTTTTAGACAATCCCTTGGCTGATCTTGATCCAATATCTCAGCAAAATGTCATATCCTTGATCAAATTGGCAAAGTACCATAAATGTACAGTGATAGTGACTTCTATGGAAATCAATGATCTCTATGACATAATAGACAGAGTGCTGATTTTACAAAAGTACCAAATATTATATCAAGGCAAATTGTCGGAAAGTCCAAATACGATTTCTATGGGATACAATATCACAATAATGTGTGAAGAAGAAATCTATGAAGATAAACTCTTTGAAGTGAGAATCCAAACAAGACTTCTGCTAAAATTTCAAAACGTTCAACTCTTAAAACGTTACAATAAGACGCTCATATATTTCATACCATTTAAAGAAAGAATACATAAAGATATGACTGCAATGTCCATCTTTATGGAAATGATTCTTAATGTTGAACCGAACATCATTCAATATTTGATAACTTTTTCAGTGAATTCGTGACAATGATTAGAAATTTGTCTATTCAATATATATACATATACATATATATATTTCATTAATAAAATAAATGTTAGTACGTAATTGGTTTATCAAATCTAAATGTAATTTATAACTGAAGCTTATTGGACAATTCTAATTTTTTCTGATTCCATTAAGAAGACTTTTGCTTTTATAGTCCGCACTTGTCCGACTCTTGTGATAAATCATTTTTTCTATTTCTGTCTCTCCATAATTTGTACAGCTCCTGTGTAGTTCGGCACTCGAGATAATTTGTCACTTTCTTTTCTATTTCTGCTTCTGGCATTTTGCATAATTTTTCTATTTCCCACGTTATCTTTGAAAGTTCGGAGATGCCGATTATGCTTACATGTTTTATTTTTGTTTTCCTATTTTGGAATTCCTTTTTGCTTTCTTCTACTTGTTGGGCTAGTACTGATTTTTAAACACAAAGTTAGGAAGAGGACGAAATGTTTCAGTACACAATACGCATATTCAGCATTAAGTTTACTTAAATAAAAATATATAAACACACCAAGTAAACAATGATAATAGAGTGATAATATACCCAAAAATAAAACATCTGAATTAAAAATAAAATAAAACACGAGCAAGAAGTATTACACGAAAACTTACTCAAATATAACCGAAAGACATAAAACAACAACAAAAAATTCGAATAAAGGCGATTAGTAAAATTAAAAAGAAAACAATCCATAAAAATCGGCACACCTAAATGACACACCTAAACTAGCATTAAAGACCTACACACCAATAAGAATATATAAATGGGAAATATCCCAGACTTAATATTGACACAGTAACAAGCAAAGTAGCCTATTAATCTCTAATCTGAATTTGTAAATTTTGCTATTTATCTAATCACTACTCATTCATGCAAACGACTCTTACTACTAAAATAGTTTTGTGTTATTATAATACACTATTATTGACTAAATATGGTCTAATCATAAAGAATATTTTCCCTAGGAACCCTCTTATCATTAAAATCTCTTTAATCTATCGTAATCCACTATTGATAACTTTTATTCAAATATGACTTATTCGTTTCCATAAGATACTTTACATTACTATAGTTCACTGTCGACGAAATTAAGTTACTATAAAACACTTTCACATCACCATAATTCATCATTTTTTTTATTATTTTATAATTAACCCCCTCATGTTGTACAATTGTTAAACCCAGCTTAATATCAACAATAGGAATTATATATTTATATATTACACTTAAAAAATAAAAACTTGGTACTGAAAATTTTTTTATTAACCCCCCCCCTCAAGTTGTATAATAGCCGAAAACAATGTTCATAGTAGTAGCCTAAATTATAAATATATACATTAAACTTATAAAAGTATAATTTACATTTTTCCATAAATACCCCCCACAAGTTCTATAATGGTCAAAACTAATGTTAAAAGTACTAATTTAACTTATATATCAGTGTAGACCAAACTTTTTTGAGCTACGGCACACTTGGCTGAATTAAAAAATTTTGCGGCACACCTAAATTTTTTTTTTGCTTTATTTGCAAGTTTTTATTGCACTTTTACTAATCTTTTAATAAAAAATGAAAAACTTATTTACTTGAAATAAATTTAATGTAAACAATTTTAAATTTAGAAAAATTAGTGAATGAAAAATTCATAAAACATAATTAATGAGATTTATGTGCTTGATGTTCCGAACAAATAAGTTCCAATCGTGGTGGAATTTTTGACAAACAAACTCTTAGTCCTGATCAATGTTAACCATACGTTCCCGCTTCTTTGATTTAATTGACTGATTAACGTTCAAATTTGAAATAACTGTTAAAATATCCACATTTCAATTTCCTTTTATTAAGTTGTTTGGAAAAACAGGGTTTTTTTGACTTTTTTTAAAAAAAAATTCACGGTACACCTGGGCACCCGCCACGGCACACAGTTTTGTTGGATTATTGAGTTGGTGATAAAATTTAATGTTACTCTGACTCCAGGCGTGTCTTTATATAATTCACAAATAACACTTGACAACAGAAATCTTTATTGATAATCACAAATAAACTTTCACTTGACACTGACAATAAGTTCAACACTCTACTTGGTGACTATACAATGCTTATTACAACACTCGGTGAGGAATAGCACTTTCGTATAACACCGGATTAAAAGATCACAAATTACTGATTGGTTTCTAAACTGGGATTTTGAGCTGGTTGTTTTCTTTGACTTTCTTTCAAACTTTATTCAAATAATCAATAACTTCTTTTCGTTTATTATTCAACTAATTCTTCTCTTCAACTCTTCTCCAATAATTATTCTCCACAATTATTTCCTTTACAATTATTTTTCACAAATCGTTTATCCAACAACGTTTCGTCCAACGTCTTATTTTCTCCAATAATTCTATTTCTCAAATCGTCTCTCAAATCGTATCTCAAATCGTCTCTCAAATCGTATCTCAAATCGTCTCTAATTTTCCTTTTAAATTTGTCGTCTCTTTTTGTTCCCCTTTTTGTTCTCCTTTGGTTCTAATTTCTCTCATTTCATGTTCACTAGTTTTCTTTTATATAGTTTGCTTCTTTTGTGTCACTCCAGATAATCAAGTGTTTTTCCACTTTCCATCTCCTGCTTTCCCCGACTGTCCCATTTTTATCTCTGACAGCTGTCAAGTTGTTTTTCTTCCCCCAGGTAATTTTATTTATTTCTATATGAATTATTATTTAGGTATCCTCAACCGTTTGGACAACACTGATATAGATAGTAAATTCATAAAAATATAATTTATTAAATTTCATTAAAGTTCTTATCTATTTATGTTTATGTTTATTGCAAACTATGAACAAGTTTAAAAGTTTCATAAATTATGTTTGTCTTTTTCAAGAAAATAAACTACTTTGTTGACGATATACAATAACCATATTTATAAACTGTAAACTCTGTTCGTAAAATCTAGACTGAATTGCGTTATGAAAATAATTCCACACTAATTGCTAAATTTTTAATTGTAGCAACAACTATCTCCCATAAAGATGAACCACAGCATAAACCATTAATCCAACTCAATACATACTATTGATAAATTATCGCAAATGTAAACAAATATTACAATAAAAAATTATTCATGGACGTGCCTATTTTTTAATAATAATCTATGGAAAAATGGCGCTGGAAATGATAAAATAATGATAAAAAATGGTTTGATTTAAACAAATTTCAAAGGAAATAACAACTCCAAAAAATAGAAACGAATTTTTTATCCCTTGCACACAACTCTGGGTAGTTGTGTAACTAATTTATTATAAAAAAATTATATGTGGTGTTGGAGTTCGATGAGGAGGGCAAAAAAAAAGTGAAAATCAATAAAAACATCAAATTCACAATAATAATTAAAAGTACAAAAATAATAATTAAAAAATCAAAAATGAATATTTTCCGGGGGAAACTGGTATGGGCGAATGCCGAACAATGAGACGAGTTCAAATATAATAAAAAAAGTTAATGAAGGTTCCTCGAACGAAATAATTACAAAAAACTAAAATTAATAAAAAATTTATTAGCTAAAAGAAAACCCGAGTGATAAATCTAATTAGGTAGAGGCAATCGAATTAACCAACTGGTAAATAAATTTGGGCAGACTGTCAATAAATAAATTACCCAAACCAATTAGGTCGGCAAGGGGAAGTTCGGGGGAAAGTTAGCAAAAGTGGTTTGATGAAGAGATAATATAATTACGAGATGGGTATAAAAGCAACCGACAAGTAAATAGAATTGCCAGTTGATCGAAGAAAGAAGAGTGATATTACAGTGAAAGAGTGTAAAATCGAATTGAACTTTATTGTTAACCAAATCATTATGAATCTAGCGTACCTGAAAGAGAGATCTCCCGTTAGAAGATTTATCCCTGCGCAAAATTGAGGTTAAAATTGAAAAGTGCAGAGTAAATAGTTATTTAAAGTGTTGTAAACTGAAATTGTTTCATTGAAGTGTGTAATAATTAAAAGTGTAATTGTGATAATTTCGAATAAATATTATCATGTTGGGTTGTTCAATTTGCTTAATAAAAGAACACCGAGGAGTCAGACAGTGATAATAGTTAATTGATTTTGGTGACGTCAATGAACGTCGAGATTTTTTTACTTCAATTTCTGGAATTTCGCTATTTTGGATTTCCATTTTCACATCAAACTTTAGGGGGGTTAATTTTAATAAGCTCGATATTTTTCTGCTTGATCTTTTGTTCAACATTATATTTCTTTTATACTCGACTTTCGACTCTAAATTCGTATGTCAAGTTGAACTATACGGGACGCAAAAATTAATTTTTGTTTCCAATGTACTTGGTAACAGTACCCCTATGGGGTCAAATTATGTTGTCGGATAAACTACTAGAATATATAATAAAACAAATAGGATCTCAGTCATAAATTTTTGAATAAAAGTTTATTTTACAGAGGTTGTTTTTTGTATCTGGTAATTATTTCAATATTGCTGATTCAACTCTATTGCATACTAATTGCATATTGCTAATTTGCAAGTGATGTGATTTCCAGTGTAGCAGGTAAAGTATGCAATAGAGTTGAATCAGCAATATTGTATATTTACCTGGCGCGAAGAGAAATCTTTGCGCCTCCTGCATAGTACTGATGAGAGCCAAAAGCTCGAAACTAGTCTACTATTGGGATTTGCACTGGGTATCACAAAGCTTGTAATGTTAATATTATTTTAATGTTAGACTTCCGTAAAAAAATATTTTACATCATTACATATTATTAGTTAGTTTAAACAAAATTCTATATAATAAATAAGTTATTACTTGAAATTGTTTTTAATTTAATAAATAACCTATTTTTTTAATTTTTTTTTTATAATTTTTAAATTTATATTTTATTTAAATTCACTATGATTTACTCAAAAAGCAATTTCATTTGAAAATATTAATAAAATTCAAACTATATTTAATAAAAAGTCAAATAGCTATTTCATATCTTCGTTTTCCTCCTATTCAATGTTTTTTCTAAGTTCATCAGAATAAGTTGAAGTTGTCATAAAGTTAAAATTTATCGAAAAATTAATAATTTTTCTTTCTTTTTTATTATTTTGTTCAATTATTATCACAATTAATGAATATTCATTTTCATCTACTTTCTTAGAAGGAATGAAGAGTAAAACGACATTTTTATATTGGTTCACCATGGCTACTTCACTGAATTTTAGAGAGAGGTTATTCAGGACTCCTGTTTCAAAAAATTCTTTCTGACTGATGTCATTCGCAAAAATTAACGTCAAATAATATCCAATCCAAATCTCTTTTGGGATGTTTTCCCAGGATCCTTGATAGATGATTTCATGATTTTTCAAAATCATCACATTATCGACAATATTGTGCAGGTCATTGATTTCTGTTGCGGTTATAACAATTGTGGAATTATAATGTCGGGCAATTTTCAATAGGGAGATCACATTGGTCTGTGATATTATGTCAAGATTTGACAGAGGATCATCAATGATGATTATTTTTGGGAAACCAATGAACGCAATTCCTAGACAAACTAACTTTGTTGTCATTTGGGATAGGTTTTTAATCAACTTTTCCGAAGAGTTAATTAAGTCAAGTTTACTGAGCATAAAGTGCACCGTTGTACTGGAATTTGTAAAAGATATTCCTCTCAATTTTGCCCATAAAGTGAACAATTCAACAACAGTGAGTTCTTTGAATAATTTTGGTCTTTGTGGACAGTATGAGATGTTTTTTCCAATAATGGAATATTTATTATTCGAAATCCCCATTTCCTTGTATATCACTTCTCCTGAGTTCGGATGCTTATACCCGATCATTAATTCGAGCAATAAAGTTTTCCCGGAACTGTTTGCTCCCAATATTAAATGAATTTGATCATCCACAATTTCCACAAATAATTTTTTAAATATTACAACATTGTTCCGATTCGAATATGATACGTTTTTCAGCGTTATTAAAGATTTGTTTGAAAGGTCAATGGAGTCTTTGATTCGAAAAGTTGATCCTGGATATTTGAGTTTAGAAAAAATGTTTCTAAAGTTCCTATAATAGATATAAGGGTAATCTATGAGCATTAGCATCAAAAAGTAGAAAGTGAATTGAATAAGATACATTAAAACAAAAAACCCAATTGTCGGTACTCCTTCGGACCCGTTTAATTTTAAAAAAGATTTTTCTCGAGCACATTGAGTTGCATAAATTGTCATTTCTTGATTTTTCAAATACGATGAAAGTGCTTCGTTGAGGTTTTTCGTTGGGGAAATTACTGACAACAAAAACCAAAGGATTGCAACATTGTTTCCACAGAGATTGAAAAACATGTCCCCTCGCTCTTTTATAGTTAACCTATACAAATTTGTGGTTATAGTAAAGGAGATAAATGCGTTTATAAAATCAAGATAGATTAGAATGAAAATTAACATTGGGGTATAGTTGAAAAGGTGCCCGACAACCGTTTTACATAGGATGCCAGTGAAACTATACATGACTAAAACGAGTATCAAATAAAGCACCGCATTATCCTTACTCGTTAACCCATAATCACTTACCATATAAATCACTAAAATCATAAAGCAATTGAAAATTAACGTTAAAATGACATCCAAAACGTATTTCGGTAGAAAACACAAAGAATAATGGACGGTGAGAAAACTTAAAAGCCTCGTTTGGTCCCTAAAAGGTATTTGGTTGCGTTGATTGAAAATATTATTAGCGAACGTAGTGATCGCAATAAAAGCGAGTCGGATCATGAAATTTTTGTCAATAAAATAATGATTTCTTTTCTGAACTTCCGAAATGCTTATGTCGTTGAAAATTAATTTTACAGACTTGCTATAGTAATTTTGCAGTTTTTCAAAGACTTTAGCGAGGAGATTTTGAAAATTTGACAAAACGACAATTTTTACCGAACCCGATTCTGATTGGCTAAAATGGACGGCGATTTTCGTCGAGTTCTGATAGATTATCGTTTGATTTTTGGCCAATTTGAATAAATTGTTGGTAAATGAAGGGAAATTAATGGGTTTTTGGATATTGACACTCGATAGGTTGCCGACTAAGCAATTGATAATCTCCTCAACAGTTTTCGACGACATCATGGAACCGGAAATCCCAAAAACAATCTCGTCAATCGTTTCTGGAATCTGATAGAGAAATGCAAACTGTCGAGTTAATAGAGTGATTACAATGCATATACAAACCATTGAAATTGGCCAAAGAAATGAACAAGTTGTTTGTTTGGGAAATCTCAACAGAAATTTTAATTTACTCATAAACAAAAGAGAAAACTGCTTGAAATAAAGACGGAAAAAGGTTTTCTGATGAGATGACAACTGATTTTCTTTTAGTAATTTCAAATTCACTGAATCGTTGTAAACCTGTTGACTGGAAGTGGAAAACTTATAGAAAAGACTTTGAATAAAAAATTTTAAATCGACACGAAACAAATTCACTTTGTAAACCCCGCACCGTTTGGCGTTCAAGAGGATTTTGGTATAAATCGACTCTACTTCTTTTGCTAGCTGTATTGGAATGTCGAATTCGACCAATTGGTTTTTAGATGACAAATGGACAATTTCAGGATACTGGGACTTTGTAAACATGATAAGACTGTAATCCCCTATATTCGGTTCCATGTGACAGAGGAGTTTATATCCAAGTTTTTTATCATTACATAAATTAGTCGTCTTCGACTGTAGAAAGGATTTCCCATCAATCATTAGTATCACTTTATCTGCACATGTTTCGATCCGTTGCGCCAAGCTCGTTGTAACGACTATGGTTTGATATTGTTTTTGTTCTTTGAGGAGATTATTCAAATTTTGCTGGGCTCGCAGATCTAACCCGGAATATGGATCATCCAACAGCACAATTGGGGTATTGATAATGAATATACTGACTATGTGCACCAAATGCAAAACAATCGAAGAACATTGGCTCATTTTCGTCTGTTGAAATGAGTCGATTTTTAAAATTAAACATAACTTCCAAATTGTTAAGTTGACATTTTTCGAACTTTTCCACGATGACGCAATTGATAGCATCAACTGCAAATATTCTTCGACTGTCAGAAATCCAAATTTCAATTTGAACTCGTGACAAGCGGAAATTTGAGTAAAAGCTTTCGAGTTTTCTTGGCGATGAACTCGGATATTATTGACCATGAAATATCCATGCGATGGTCGGATTAATCCACAAAGAATCTTGACAATTGTCGACTTGCCCGAACCAGTCGGTCCAATGATTGCAGTTATGGAGTTTTTTGGAGCAATCATATTGAAGGATTTGAGAACTTTTATTTCTCCCATTTCACTTTTATAGGATTTACACAATTGTTTAACGATAATTGGATATTTTATTGTTGTGGAAGAGTCGGCATCGATTTTCAAAATGGGCTTATTGAAAAATTGAAAGGAAGGTATGCTTTCGTTTAATTTCTTGTCTGAAATCTTTCTACTGTTACCTTCCGATTCTTGTTCTGAGATCTCAGAAAGTTTTCGTCTACTTTTACGACTTTTGTATTGCTTTTGAAGACGATAGTCGTTGATAGAGTACCAATTAATGTTTGCCACATAGGAAAACTTTACAAAAAAGATTATTGTGCAACTAATAACCCAGAAACTAAAATTCGAAATGATTACGGGTATGAACTCCATGTCTATATTTGTATTAGCTCCAGATGATTTGTATTTTTCTTTCGATATTTCTAAAACTTCGTATTCTTCTAGTAAATCCAATAAGCTACCCATAGAAAATATGGGAGAAATTAAAGAGAGGTATTCAAACTTATAGTACGACTTCATGTTATTCGAATAGAAGAACATGTAAAGTAATTGAGGAGCCACAAAAAGTGTCAGTGCAAACTCGATTGAATAGATATTGCTCCTGACTATTGAAAAAAGTGAAGCAGTAAACATTCCTGTGTTGAATGCAATTGTAAAAATTGCCAATATCCACATAGGTGGCCATTGGGTTAAGAGATTTTTGTCTTTGAATAACAAAAATAAAGGCAGAAGTGCCAAGTGGAGTACCAATCCAACCACATTATAGACTAAAATTAAAGAGAATAATTTGATATGAACATCGGAATCTATATGAAACGGGTATTGAAAAGTCACTGACAATTTATGGTAGTTGATAACAAAACAACCAATTATCCCAAATATTAATACTAAATATAGTAAAGGCCATAATAAAGGCCTGTCAAAAACGTCTGGTAAACCTCCAACATAGGTATCCGTTAGAAATGAATGACTGAAAAATCCCGTTCCTAACAAGTACATACCATTGATATAATCTGATTGATATAAACCGGGAAGTTTAGCAATTTTGTTATAGACCTTCACCGTGACATTGATGGTACTCAATGAGTCAACGTCAGGATGGTAATTCTTAAGGTCTGTAACGTTATTTATTGAATTAAACTTATAAATGAATACAGCTCCCAAGCGCGAATCTCTATAAATAATTGATCTGTTTTTCAATGGACGTTTCAAATGGTCGACTTTAATCCTATCAATGATTTCGGAAGTTATATTCGTGTCAGGAGAATAATAAATGATTACTCTTTTCATGAGTAATATATTTTGTAAATGAAATGTTCTCCAACGCAACATTTTCGGTTGATTAATAATGCCATGATTTTTATAAATTGCTAGACAATACAGACCTATAAATATAATAGGAATAAGACAATTCTTGTACAGAAATATGACGTTAAAACGAACATAAATAACTAATTTCCTATAATTATTCATTATTAACGATTTAAAAGGTATTTATTGACGCTGATAATTATATTTAAAAATAAATTTTTATACTCTCTCTATATTAACTTCGCTGATGTTTGTATGTGCCAGGCAAATTTTGTGAGGTCAAATTAACCTACTTTCCGTGATCGGATTGAGCTGAACTTTGGCAAGTAGATTTTTTATCGGGAACACTGCATGCTATCATTATTTAAGATCGATTCGATTACGGAAAGTGGGTTAAATGCTATATAAGTTTGAACATTATGTCCATATAGGTAATTAAAGTGCAAAATAGTATGAACAATTTCCTTATGGAGATTTTGAATTGACATTTTTCAATATTTTATATGAAATATAATTTAAATTAAGGGTTTCAAAAACCATGTTTTTTATGGTTGATTAAATTTTTAATTAATCTTTCACTTTAATTATTATATTTCTGAATTTTGTTACATTGAGCTTTTTATTATTTTGCACAAATCCTTGTGAATTTAAAGTTAATTTTTATTAATCTAAACAACCCCAACGCTATAATAATAAATACACACAGGGGAAAGGGAAAAAGTAAGTAAATGAGAAAGGCAGGGTGAAGAAGGGAAAAATTGGAGACAAGTGATACAGAGTGGGAATGGAAGACAGGAGAAAAGAAAGGAAGAGATTGGTAGAGGGAAGGGAGAAAAGAAGAGATTGGAGCAAGTGGTACAGGGAGAAGGGAGGAGAAATGAAAGCGAACGGAAGAGAAAGGGAGAAAAGAAAGAAATTGAAGAAAGTGGTACAAAGGGAATAGAAGAGAAATTAATGGTAGTGAATGAAGAGATTGAGTAAAGGAAGTGGTACAAAGAGTAAGGAGAAATTAATGGAAAAGGGGGGAGAAATTAAGGGCGTCGACGGAAGAGACTGGGTAAAGAAAATGGTACAGAGAGAAGGGAACGATTAAAAATGTCTTCTAAGATAAAATCTCCCAGAATATTTTACAGCAGTTTTGTATTAAAAAGTGCTCAATCAAATATCCAATCAAAAATGGACACGTTTAAAAACCTTTCAACTAAATCAAATATAAAATTTAATAAACACAAACGAAATGAAAAGAAAAAAATATTTCTCCTATTTCAACAAAGGTCGAATTTTGATGTACTTGAAGCTTTGTGATTTTCCCCGGCCTTTGATAAAATCGATATTTCTGAGATATTGATCTTTGACAAAATTATAAAATTCCTGCTCCATTTTCCATGTTTTAGACAAATGAATAATTTTCAGTGTCTCTGGAAGTATCGGTTTCTTCTGGTTCGTTTGTCTGAGATGAGATATTTTACCGCCTTCGTCATAGAGATGTAACGTTCCCCTGAAAAACCGGGGAAACATAGACTCAAGAACTGCGATACCTCCTCGAATATCTTCAGTTATTCCAACGAAAGCATATTTTTCCAGCACATTTTGCTTTGCTGTTTCCAATGCTTTTAAATTTCCTTCTTCCCAGCAATAAAATGCCTGTCCGCAGAAAAAAGGGATTTGCACCCATAAATATTTGGTTTGGCAATCTGGACCACCATTAACAACACACTCATCGAATGTTTCAAGTTGAACTTTTTTATTTTTCATTCGGCTTCGTTTTACATGTGGACGATAATCATCTCCAAACCGTAGGAAATAATAATAGGAAACTAATCTTTCCAATGGTTGTCGAACAAAATTAATGTAAACCGGTTGTTTATAACCATACTTGATAAAATCTAGATACGCTACATGTCCGTGATAGAATGCAGGTTTAACTTGATTCCAATTAGAAATATTTCTCACCAATTTAACTTGATTGGCATATGTTAAAATCGGTGAATTTTTAGTTGTATTAATAAATAAACTAAAAACTTTATTATCTTCACATACACTATATATTAAATTGGCAACTGTAGTGCTTCCAGTTTTTGGAATTCGGTTAAATAAAATAACTACATTTCCGTCGTGATAATTGGACTTTTTGCTCAAATGTTTATTTAAATACAAAATGAATATTATACACAGGCCCACAAAACTAAAAATGCAAAGGCAAACTTTTTTCTTCAACATATTATGAAGTAATAAGCCAAAAAATCGGTTTTAATAAAAATAACGAGCAATATAATTAAAAATATTATATGATGCACATTAGCCGTTATAATTACAAAATCAGAGTTCTAAAAATTGTAAAATAAAAAAGAATATATAAATAACCAAAAATACATTTGAATATGTATGATAATTTGAAATATTAAAACACAAACATAAAAACATATATTTATTTTTAAAGAAATTGCATTTTAATTTATCAAATATTTTTAATATCAAATAAAAATGGTATCGATGATTTTATTTAGAAATTTATTTATAGATCTATGCATTTTAAAATCTATATTAAAAAAAATTCTTATTAATTAAATTTCAAGTTAATCTTTTAATTTTCTAATTTATTATTTTTAATTAACATTGAAAACTAATTTGTTGAACACTCATAAATTAAATCGAACATTCTGTTTTAATAACTGACTTTATAAAGTTCATGTCCAATAATAGTATGATTTCAATATAAATTTCAAAGTTTTTATAAACCTTTATTACTAATAATAGACGTAGAAGATTGTCGAGAAATTCTTCTTTGGTCACCAGGTTTGATTGATACAGCAGATGAAGATAAATTAAATCAATATATCGACTTTGCTAAAACCAAATTCGGGTATAATATGATAATTTTTGAAAAAAAATTACTTAATAATAATTATAGAATTTGTGAATCTACTAGTCTCTCTATTTTGGCACATAATCACGGTGATTTTGTTACATCATATAATGAAGTATGTGTAACAGAAAGTTCTCAAATGCAGTGGTCGAATGAAGATATATTAAAGTTATTTATGTTATTGGAAATTTTTAAATATAATTTTAAATTATTAACTAAAGTGGTAATTTTGTTTTTTCATGCTTTTTAATTGGAAATAATTTACAGTTTGTTGGCCGATCTACCAAAGATTTAATTGAATGTTGGTATATGAATAAAACGAAGAAATCCATTAATGAAAAGTTACAATATTTAGCTACTGGTGAACTTAACAATCCTGTACTTATTCTGGATAAAAACCAAAAATAGATTTATAATTTCTCTTTTGTCTTGATATTTTTATAAAAATTACAATTGAAAATATATCTTTAAATATTGTTGTTCACATTTATTAGTCGTCTATCACAGGTAATCCACATTTTACCCCTTCGTGTCGTTTCCAACGCAACCCAAGATACGATGACTTGCTTAACCATGATCAATATTGGTAATGTGTCGCATGGATCAATACTGGCAATAAAACCCTTAAGGCCTATGTCCGTCTTCGGTCGCTTTTCTCGATACCCCATCGGCTTAAAACGCGTTAAATAATGATTTATGATAAAAACAAATGTTTTTTAATCAACCAGAGGAACCACCTACCCTAACTAAAGGGTCTAGGCCGAGGATTTCATCGTTTGGACAGTAACATGTTCTGGTAGATATCGATTGTCTGACCTGAATCTCTATTCGGTCCTGTGCTGCTTGAGAGTTGCTGAACCATGTCCCCTCCATCTGCCGGATCCGTTCCTTGATTGTGTTGGGCTAGAACTGATTTCTAGACCCACGAGTTAGAACAAAGATGTAATGTGTCGGTACACAAAACGCATACCCAGCATTAAGTTTACTTAAATTGAAACATAAACAAACATCAAATAAACAATGATAACAGAGAGATCAATACACAAAATTGAAAACATCCAAAAAAATTAATTATGACCCTAGCAAGAAGTATTGCACGAAAATCTAATCAATTATAACCAAAAACAAATTCAATTTAAGGCAATTAGAAAAATTTAAAAAGGAAATTAAAGAAAATTTCCATAAAATCCTATTATGTCAAACTTTTGAATGATAAAATCCAGAACAATCCATAAAATGACGGATTTCATCATGGCCGCCAAACAACCCAACGAAATTTATAAATAAATATTTTAGTTTAAAATACAAAAATTTTCGAAAGGAATTCACAATAAACAATTAAAAAATAAAAGAAATTTAACATGGAATGTTCTGGAAATGCCCAAATCCATCATGGAGGCAAATTTAATAAAAAATGTTCTAGAATTAAAATAATTCGAATTTTTTTTTGCATCAATGCAAGCATGCATACTTGAACACCGAAAATAGGGTATATAAACCAGCACATTTTGTCACTTTTCAATTCTTACTCCTATGCCAAAATTTTGATTTGTTGTGTATTATAAATTATTATTATTTTAACCTCGTTTTCATTTTTTCATTTAGCTACAAAGGTTTAGGTTTGAGTGAGATCGTCAGTTTTGCCTATCGATATTGCATTGAACTTGTCGAATTTCCGACATGTCGACATTGTAGTTAATTTATCTATTTTTCGTCAATCAGTATTCTTTAATTTATTCAAATTTTCGCCTATCAGTATTCAATAATATCACTCGATGGACATTTAAGATAATTCCTTGTTTCCTTGAGACAGATTTTTTCCTCACTTGTGATGTGGAGTTAATTTCAATTTCTCCTACCAAGTACTAGAATTCAGATCACACTTGTGACACAAAGATTCTTGCAGGGTTACTCGTGTGGTGTCCTCCGCCTGACCGATCTGTCGATCATCCAGGTTTTCCTCTCGAGGGTTATCAACCTCCCATGTTCGGGCCTCAGGTGATCAGACCCGTCCTCTATATGTTCTCCACGAATTCTGAACATTGAAAGCTTTAAATTATGCTGCGGCTTCCAGATGAAAACCCAGCTTGCCAGAATCATGTTGTAGCATGGGACAAGGGCCTCCTGATACATCCCTTATTTCCGACAGGCCAATCTACCAAAGGGCCTTAATTCATACAAAACTCGATTGAGTTCTGAACCCAAACTAGGAATTGCTTCAGGTATTTCAACAGGTTCTTCCATTAAGCAGTTGGCTACTCCATCTAAAGATTTGGACTATCTCACAAAACTGATTAACTAAATTTAAAAATGCATAATATAACTTTATTGTTTATTTGGTGTTTTTAATAATTTTAAATAAACTTTATTGCAATATATATGTTATGTTTTGCTAGCTCCAGTAGACCTATTTTAATTATTTTTACTTAATTAATTTAATTGTTAATTAATAGCCTACTGGCCCAACAATAGAGTACAGAGATACACTCATTTCTCGCGAGTATTCCCCATGCGACACATTACATCACTCAACGAATGTCAAATGGTTAAATAAGTCATTGTATCTTGGGTTGCCTAGGAATCGAAACTAATGGGTAAAATGTGGATTACCTGCTATCCACCACTAGCATTTCTTATCATTTCTAATATAAATTTGACTCCTAATTCATTTTTAAATGATACTTTTTTGAAATCTTTTCCATTCCATTTTTACTTTCTGTTATCGCCAATTACTTTAACATATGTTGGATGATGAGGGTAGGCCCATCACCACATTCAGGGCCTAAGAGTTACAGAATCAACATATGTGCCGAAGAAAGGCAATAAAATAAATAATGATGAAAAAATACAATCCAATATTCGTTCAGAAACAGTCCATCAAGAAACAATCAAGAAACAATCAGTTATCCCTCAACATTGACTATTTCTATTCTTATGACAATTGTGTACATATCAAATCCCTCAACATTGACTATTTATATTCTTATGATTATTGTGTATATATCAAATTTTAGTTGACAATTTCATATTTTATATGGATATATTATGTATTGGTTTCATATTTTATGTGTATTGATTTTATATTTTATCTTATTCAGACTTTATTACTTTCATTGGGGTATTTTATTTTTATGTAATAAAATTTAATTATTAATTCTGTCTTAAACAGTTAATTAAAAATACATATAATTAATAAAAGGGTAAAAATATATATGATTATTAATTTTGTTTAATTAAAAATATATATTAAAATCATTATTAGTATTATTATGCAAACATCTGAAATATTATAGTAAAATATTAATATTAATAAATCAATGCGAACATCTGTTATGAAAATATATAATAAAATATTAATATTATAAATATTATTCCGTGCGTATAAGCCGGAAATTAAAATATTTTTATTTATTAAATATGGGAATAGTATAAATACCCAACCATTTTCAGTACAAATGGCCCAAAAAATTAGCGTTCAAGACACTTATTCGAAGGTTAATCCTGAGAATATTATAAAACCAGAATCAGACAGAAACGATTCACATTTGGACCAAACTTACTAAGACATAGCACGCAAGTAATTAAAGAAATCATCAAGTGTTAATAATTGTTCGAGTTAATTGTGCAAATTATTCTAGAACAGAAATTGTTTATTTTCGGTAAATTTTATTTATAATAAATATTTATATACAAATTTGTTTTGATTTATATAAGAACCAGACAAGTTGAGTGTTTTCGAATATCGAGACCTCAACATATGTTTAGTTAGATATCTGGATGTTTTAATAATCGGAGTGGCGGTTTTTGTGAAAAATTAAAAACTCATTATTTTATAAATCCTTTTGATCTAATATATATATATATATATATATATATATATATATATATATATATATATATATTGTTGGTTTCAAGACTTTTGCTGAGAAATTTAAAGATGGATTTAACTTGTTTACTTTCTGCTATGTTTGAATTTGTTTCGTGAAATACTTCTTGCTCTTGTTTTATTCTATTTTTGTGTTTTATCATTGTGGTGTTGTGTAAGTTCTTTTAATGGTGTTTAGTTGATGTTTTAAATGTTTTTATATTAACTTTACTTAGGAGTGTGTCTGCGTGCTATTTTCAGACGCATTCCGATCATGTTACTACTACATTGGCCTAAATTCAGTTTTTGTCCAACATTTTCATCAATTTTGAAAATATTTTTTGTCTTCTTACTTTACTTGTTGCTCTTCCTGCTGAGAAAGATCTAAACTCGCTCGAAACAGCTCCAATTCCATTTTTATTGGCAAATGTTATGCTTAGTACTGTAAAAATCTTCCCTTATTTTGGATTAAAAATGATGATTTTATATTAATGACATTTCAAATTCAATCATTAAATGAACACTTAATATAATACTCAAAGTTGGTATAAACTTTATACTATAAACTTTATAGTATAAAGTATATCATCCTTAATAAAATAAGTATTTAATAAGCTTTATTATAATATTTTAATTACTAAATTTTAATATTGTTTAAATATGCAAATTTGTTGTACCGTTTAAACTTTTTTTATTTTAAAAATACTAAATAAAATTGTGTCTAAAAATGAGTTTTGGTAGTCCGATGAAAATATTTTCACCTAATAATCAAAATCAAGCGAAACAATTTTCAAATTTTCCAAGTAACTTAGCTATTGCGAATCCCCAAATACAAAATAAGCCCAAAGCTGTTTCAATGGGAGTTATGATAAATCATGTTGTTTTGAAAACTTACACTGACTTTCTCCAGTTAGTTGATTTATTACCGAGTAAAGATGATGCAGATAAAAAAATTGAAATAGCAAAATTTCTTAATCGTACGAGGTATTACTTTATTCGCCTTCAAGGCTTAAATAAATGGACTCCCTCTGCTCAGAAAGTGGATAAATGCGAAAAAATATCTAATTTACTCGATGAACAGAGTTTATTTTTAATGAAAACTGCGGAAGATTTATCAATATTAGCTAGAGATAAGTTGCCTTCTGCCAGACTTCAAAATTTATTACCAATAATTGCTGCTGACATATTCGCAACAAAAACATATTCTCGATTACCAAATATAATTAAATTATCAGTTTTAAAATCGCAGAGGATTAACAAACTTGATAAAATTCGAATGTTTGAGGAATTGGATCGTATACTTAGAATTAGATTAAGTAATTCTAAAATTCCTTATAGAATGCGAAATATTGATATCTCAAACGGCAGAGTAACATTCACCGTTCCAAATGAATTTACAGTAACATGCACACTAATGTCAGATCATTTTGATCATCCTTGGAGATTGTTAAATATTAATTTTTTAGTAAAAGGGAATAATATCTGCCGGGGTCGTTCTTTAGTGCATGTAAATCAATTAAAAACTATTTATGAAATTATCCAAGTTCGATTAAATTCCAACAATCTTAGCAGTAGTCCTTCTTTATACCATTTATATGATATGATGCACTCGATGAGTGTCTATTTGCAACTGGAAGTACTTCACGAGCAAGTAACTGATTATATTCGTCATGGACACGGTATTCCAATTTTTGATGTTCGATATACTCGTGGATCGAAATTGATATTTTCTTATTGGCATAGAAGTGAAAAATATGCCCAAAGACCTAAGCATTTAATAACTATTTGTGTTGATGAAGATGATAGTAGAAGACCATTAAAAGTTCGGCACCAGCCGCCTCTATGCGCTGATAAAAAATATACAGAAAAAATTCTTGATACCTCAAATCTATCTATAAAGAATTTGGTAGCTGAATCGATTGTTGATAGAATGTATTCTACGCTAATGGTAAGTTTAATAATATTAAAATTAATAAACAGCAGAAATTTTAATTTATCAATATTTATAATTAATTTTCAATTTTCAAATCAATATAAATATTTTTATTCTGTCATTATTAGAATGTATTATTAAAATTGGGATTTTTAATAGAAATCTAACTATTTATCATTATAAAAAAACTCCATATTATTAAATCATTTATCCTGTTTATTGCTGATTTTTAATAAATGTGGTCGTGCTTAAAAGTATCATGTATAATAATTATATTATCGGGTTGTAAACAACAGGACAGTTAAGATCACTCGTTTCTTTCAATATTATCAATAAACACAGTCTGGGCTGCCCATGATTGTTACAAACTATAAGACAGTCGATCTATGCCATAGGAAATAGTCATTTATTTAAATAAGCGATTCAACTATCTATTATTATAACTGTAAAAATATCTTGGGATAATAACATAAATTTAAGTTTGAACAAAATTTTAGACAAAATACCCACCCCTTCTCTCTCGTCAGCCTTGCTTTTACATAATTATATGCAATTGCAAATTGAGTAAGAAATTTTATATTTCTAAGAATTTTAAATTTAAATTTATCAATATTAAATCAATAAATATTTTTTTCTATGGCATTATTAGAATATATTTATTAGAATTGTTCATATTATCAAAATTACCAGTTTAATGAATTTTAATTTGTTGATTGATAGAAAACATGGTTATATCAAATTGAAGTAATAATATGATTATTAAGTATTGTTATAAATAAATAAACCTGTATTGATTGTATTTATTATCCTAACCAAAGTATTTATTTTTAAAAGCCACAAAATTTAATTCTTGGTGCTAAAACATATGGTATATCAACTTTTCTGCTCAAATTCAAATTATTATATTTCTCAAATCTATCGACTCAGTTTCCCAAATCATATTTCATTCCTTTAAATCAAAATATCGTCATATTGTCTTACCATATTTTTACATTCCACGATATAAAAGAATTCATTCTAATTTGTCGAATCTTTTCTGTGTTCATAATAGTCTCTTAATGTTGGGGATGATTCCAGTAGTTCTGTATTTTCAACTTTTTTTGTCTTTTTCATTTTCTTAATAATATATTAATAAATATTTTATTGAAATCTTTAAATCAATATGCATATATATATTTATTATATATTAAGATCAATATGCATATATATATTTATTATATATTAAGATCTATATAATTTTTGCAGCTTACAAGATAAATTCAAATTTCCTAATTATTTGGTAAATGTTAAAGATTCTTGTTAAATTATAAAAAAACAGCTGCAATAATTGGATTCTAATTTCGAACATTTTAACACTACTGATCATAACTAGGCATCCAATCACGGGTACAGAAATCCAAGGATTTTATTAATTAATATAATTATATCTATATTTCTCAAAGTTGGTTTGTGTGTCCCCTTCAATACATGGGCTCAACTTACATTCAAGTTTTGCAGGGATATTTCTAACGCAAAACCTAGGTCAACTAAAAAATTCAAAATTGGATCAATTTTCGTTAAAAAACAAAACCCAATTTGTTTTTAAATTACGTTAACGAGTAAATTTTGAATTCCTTGATGTATACGTTTTCGAATTTCAAGCGAAGCCAAGTTAATCGACTAATATTGTATATTCATATCAAATTTTCTTTGACAAGCCATGACTATTCATATTTGAAAAATCTATGAAAATAATTTTGGTGAACGTATAAATTTGGATAATTTAAAAATCAGTACCAAATTTTTGAAAGATATTTTACAATTTTTTGAACGTATGGACCAATAAATTTTATTTGACTAAAAAATCATTGCCAGAATTTTTTAAGATATTTTTTAGATTTTTGTGCATTTATAAAATATTTATTAAATTTTAAAAGTCAGTACCAAAATATTTGCTCATTTTTAAAGTTTATAAAATATTTTTAATAAATTGTAATTATATAAAAAAATTTAAAGCGCTTTTTAAAATATTCTTCGAATTCCAAGTGAAGCCGAGTATATACATATAAAATTTTTAATTTAATAGTTTTTCAATCTAATACTTTGCTGAAATTAGTGATTCGTAGGTATTATATATTGAAAAGTAATAATATATTGATTTAATGCTTTTCTTTAAAAATCAATAAAAATATATTTATTTAATGAAATGCAATATCTATCCAAAGCATATTTTTAATATCAGTTTTTATTTTTTTTAATAAAGTTTAACTTTATTAATAATTTAATTACTCAGATGGTACAGAGATTATTATTTCCATTCAATGATAGCACCTGCATTTCTTCTCCTAATCCTGTTTTACTAATTCAAGTATTTACAACAGATAACAAAGAAAAAAACTACATAAAAATACAAATTCATCCTTCTGATGGATATGTTAAAACTAGTTTCAAAATGCCTTTCGATTTTCTTCATCGTTTTAAGGAAGGCAAAATTACCACTATTCTCAATGACTTAGATACAGACATTAATGAGTTATTATTGAAAACATTTACACCGGTGGATGTACTTGACTCAAAAAAAATCTTAAATGTGAATGAAAATCGAGATTTAATCAATCATCGTCGCAACATATCGAATTCGATGAATAAATTGAGAATTTTATTGGCAAAATATGAGTGTTTAGCGGTTTTACAGAATGCCGGATTTAAAGATTTACATTTATATTTAAATCGGCCGCCAATTTGCAGTGAAAATAAACAAGAAACTACAAATAACAATTCAGTTAATATTCATTCGTTTTTTGAACGAGAAAAAAGAGGAGAATGTGAATTGCTGTTCATACCGATTAATTTCGAGTGGAATTATTTCATTGTAGTTGTCTGTGAGACAAAATATAGAATTGTACCCAATTATCGAATTTATGTACTAAGTACATCTCGAGTGTCAACTTCGTCGCCATATAGTGAAAAACATTGGGTTTACCGACCGTTTAAACTTAGTCTATTAACTAATGACGTCATTAAGAAAATTACAAATCTCGTAAGACTTTAATTTGAGCATTAAAATTTGTTATTATTGAGATCTCATTAAGAAGCACAACAAATTGAAAATAAATGACATACGAATGAATTTGAAAAGAGAGTTTGTAACCTGTGATGATTTGATAAGTAAAATTCAAAGCAAGAAAATGAAATTGGAATCTGGAGTTTCAACTAATGTTTCTAAGTTGGATCTCGAAGAGAGCTCTGGATTTTTCATCATACAATCCCTTCCTTCTATTATTACCTACATGAAGGCCAATTTTATTTTCAAATTATTACTCCATGAAGTCGGTTTTTATTTTCTTCTCTCTTTCTTTCTCGTTTTTTATCTTAACATCTTTTCAGATCGATCGCAGAAAAATCACCTTTGAAAGTCCAAATATTGACGATGAGATTTTCGTGCATACTTGTAAAATTAAAAAGTATTAACCTTTCTTTCGGTTTTTTTTAAATCATCTGCTGATTTCAAGATTTCCCGATACGAAAGATTGCACTGTTCGAACGATGAAAATGATGAATAAAATTCTCAGGTTCTGTTCGGTTACGTACGTTTCTCGTGCCCAGGAATCCGATGGTACTTATAATATTCAATGGGAGGCTGAGTTCTGTATGATTTCACCGTTTCGTTTTCTCGATAAGACATTGGGCAATATGGATGTTTGTTCAAAGAGAGTTATTCTTTGTTCGAAAAAATGTCTGGAAGAAAATCGAGCCGGTATTGGAGAAGCGGTTGAAAAGTTAGTGTCGTATTGGGAAGAGATTTGTCATTTTGGAGAATGTATATTGCTGCCGTTGATTGATAAACCCGGTAAGTTTTGATTGGATTATAATTATATACCATATTTTTGGCGTATTTTAAAATTTAAATAAATTAAAATTTTTTTTAATTTAAAAAATTTTAAATTATTTGAGTGAAAAATATTATACTAAATTTAAAAATCAGTACCAAATTTTTAAAGATATTTTTAAAATTTTTACGCATTTTAAAAAATATTTTTAAATTTTAAAAATTCCTGAACGTATGGAACAATAAATTTTATTTGAGTGAAAAAAATTGAACTAAATTAAAAAAAATAATTTTTAGATTTTTGAGCATTTTTAAAATTTATAAAATATTTCTAATAAATTTTAATTATATAAAAATGTTAAGAACTTTAAAAAATATTTTTAAACTTTAAAAAATATTTTTAAACTTTAAAAATTCCCATCGTATGGATTAATAAATTTTAGTTAAGTGGAAAAAGTTATGCTAAATTTGAAATCAGTATCAAATTTTTTTAGGTATTTTAAAAATTTTTATGCATTTTTAAAAATATTTTTAAATTTTAAAAATTTATTAACATATGGAACAATAAACTTTATTTGAGTGGAAAAAAATTATGCTAAAATTAAAAATCAGTACCAAATTTTTAAAGATATTTTTAAAATTTTTACACATTTTAAAAAATATTTTTAAATTTTAAAAATTCCTGAACGTATGAGAGAGCTACATCCAAAATGTGTATGCAATCTACTTTTTTAATACTTACATAATATTTAAACTAAATAAACAAAATTAAATTAAACTAAATAACATTTTGGAAATGGTGAAATCAAAATTAAAAAATGTTATTTAGTATTACCATAGAAATGGAACACAGAACATGAAAATTGGCAAAAAATTTAAGCATAAAACAGAAATTTTATATAAAATCTAAATTTATGTAAAAAATATTTTTTTTATGAAGATCTACTAAAAATTCCTTCGCGATCTACCGGTAGATCGCGATCGACCTTATGGGCACCCCTGGTATAAAACAATAAATTTTATTTGAGTGAAAAAAATTGAACTAAATTAAAAAACCATTGCCAGAATTTTTAAAAATATATTTTAGATTTTTGAGCATTTTTAAATAAATTTTAATTATATAAAAATGTTAAGAACTTTAAAAAATATTTTTAATCTTTAAAAATTCCTGAACGTATGGAACAATAAATTTTTTGTTCAGTGGAAAAAAATATGCTAAATTTAAAAATCAGTACCAAATTTTTTAAGATATTTTAAAATTTCCTAAACGTGAATATTATTTAAGCGAAAAATTTATACTGGATTTGATTTTTTTTGATTTTAAGCGCATTTTTAAAAATTTAGAAAATATTTAAAAATAAATTTGCAGTGCTTCTAAAAATATTTTTAATTAAAAAAAATTATTTCAAGTTTTTAAAAGTATTATTCAGTTTTGACAAAAAGTTTTAATTAACTAAATATGATTTACATAATTAGAAAAAAAGCCATGCAAACATTTGAATATGTAAATTATAGTTTTCTTCATTAATCCTCTTCTTCAAGACAGAAACATTTTAATTATTATATTGATTCCAATATTATTATAATGATACAAATATTATTATATTGATTCAAATATTATGATATTGATACAAATATTATTATATTGATTCGAATACTATTATTAAATTGATTTTATTATATTTTGATTATAGTTTATTCTTAACCCTGCAGAGCGCGCGCTAAAAAAATTACATGGATGCGCGCGTTGGGTCTCACAGACCCAATATTGTTTTCTCATGATTTATAGACTTATTGATTGGCAAAATAAAGCAATATTAAATTTTAAAAGATTTATTACTTTATAAACAAGCTTTTACATTTTTTTTACGCAAAAAANTATTTTATAAATTGGATATGCGAGTAATGAATTTTTCAATTCAATTTTTATTGTTGAAAGAATCGATTTCATATAAAAGTTAATTTAATCCAATTTTCGGCTTTATTTATAAATTGTTCTCTTATTTCTAGATTTAATCGGAGACAAATTCAAACTTGTAGAATATAATTTCAATTCGATAGTACTCACATACGGTTGTGAGTCAGACAAGCATAAATACAAGGTTTTAGTGTCTTATTCTATCTCATCTGGGTATACGGTTTCTCCGGAAATCAGTGACGCATATATCGATAAAATGACACTTACCAACCCACACATTCTAATTAAAAAGGACCTCGAAATCTTTTTAAATTCCCATACAGATATTGGCGCATTAATTAAAGTTTGTTTTATTTTTCATATATTAAGATTTTATTATGAAATGTATGTTAAATTTCAATCCCCACTCATGGTTTTTTATAATTTTCCATATTTAATTATTAATATATCATTAATTTATTTATTCAAATATTATATTGATTCTAATATTATATTGATTCAATTATTATTATATTGATACAAATATTAAGTGATGATTTCTTGACAAGGATTATCTTATAGTCGAAAATTTTTTCATTAAATACATTATTTGCAGCAAAAGGCTTAAATTATAATTTTATTGTTTTGATACAAATATTATTATATTGATTCAATTATTATTATATTGATGCAAATATTATTATATTGATGCAAATATTATTATATTGATGCAAATATTATTATATTGATGTAAATATTATTATATTGATTCAGATATTATTATCAATAAAACAGAATTAATCTGTTATCTTATTGTTTAATATTCGAATTTATTTGACATTGCCACCGTATAATACTTCATTAAATTATTATCGTTTTAGATGTTGTCGGATACATTAGAATTTTTCATAAATGTCTATCCGTTCTGTGATTCGACATTGATGGTAATGCAAGATTGTAATTCCACTCAATTATTGAGGAATTACTCTCTTATCGTTCTTGAAGCGTATCATGTAGTCCTCATATTTCGTGAGCGATTTGCGCTTAATATAAATCTCAATAATTTTACTCATACAATTGAATTGTCGGATGCTCACAAAAACTTTCACGCTTGCAATATGAGTATTAAAGAAATGCCGCTGTTTGATGTAGTTATTTATATTGAAATTTGTTCCGCTAATTTTCTGTTGAAATATTTAGAAGTTCATGTGGAGTTTAGAAGAAGCCTACCGAATTAATATTGAAGGTAAGTTATTAGTATTAAATAACAATTAAATCCATGGATTTATATATATTATATTATTATATTGATTCAAATACTATTATATTGATACGAATATTATTTTATTGATTCAAATATTACTATATTGATACGAATATTATTTTATTAATTCAAATATTACTATATTGATACGAATATTATTTTATTGATTCAAATTGATACGAATATTATTTGAATTTCTGCAATATAATAGTGGAATAGCTGAACTAAATTGATTAATTTTTAACGTATTAATTTAAAAATTAATCAAATCATTTATCAAAAGGCTTTCAATTGATTTTAAATGAACGTATTGTATTCAAAATGTAAATGACAAGTGAACCATACATATTAATTTAACCAAGTATGTTACTTGTAATTTATCAATCGAATATATAATAAATTAATTATATGAACAAAGAATTAGTTAATTGTAATTGATATAGAAAATATTTAAATTATTAATCTAGCCCAGTATCTGTTTCCAGTAATACTATTTATAAAAAAAAGGAAAATGTATTGCAATGTTAAACTGAATGAATTAATTGTCGAATTCGTTTGCACCGAATTAAACTTATTATTAATTCAAATATTGTTAAATTGATTCGAATATTTTATATTGATTCAAATATTTTTTATATTGATTCAAATATTTTTATATTGATTCAAATATTTTTATATTGATTCAAATATTAATGTTCAAATAAATAGATGAGTTAAATTCCTTGGTCATTCTAAAAAGAAAAATGTATTTCAACATATTTATGGGCTTTATTGGCTGGTTTCCTTGTATGAAATGCATTTTTACTCAGATTTCCTTGGTTGTATGAAATGCATTTTTACATTATGTATTGCAATCGTCGTTTAAATACAAAGATTTTAGGGAATTTGCATTGTAATGTTTAACTTATACACTGAATGTATCAGTTATCTTAACTATGTTATAGATTTTATCAAATATATTAGCAAGTACTAAATCAATATATTATTCAATTATCAATAATTATGGGTTCTACATTTATTATTGTAATTTCAGAACCCAAAAATTAAATCCGTTAACATCCGAATTTAATTTAAAAACTTCAGCACTATTTCGATGTCTATTTTTGTTAAGCAACAGTGTATTTAGATATTATTATTTATGGATTTTTCAAAAAAAATATCAAATAGACAAAAATAATTAAAAATGTTGATTGTTTAAAATATAAATAAATTACAATCAATAAACACTAACGTAACTCCTTGATAACATTTACCAAGTTTTGGTGACCCTAACGATAAAATTAATTGGGTTGCTCCTCCTTAATTGCATATTCCAGCTAATTTCTAAGATATCTGATAATTTATCTATCGAATGAATCATAATATCGTACGTCGCTGCAAAGTGGTAGTAGTATTAAATTAAAATGACAGTAAGAAACCACACAAGCGTATCATTATCACAGTATAACTTTCACTGAGAATTTCACAGTTAAGTTGCAAAATGGAACTTGTAAAATTTTATAAAAAACGTGTTTTGTTACTAAAAAACTAATCTCGATTAGATTTCAGGAGACTTCTGTTGGGATCGTGAACCATAGGTGGTGAACATTGACCTGGACCATAATTATAAACTTAATCTAAATCTCTATTTGAGGAGTTAATACAATTTTTCCTATAAATGATTCAAATATTATTATACTAGCTATAACCCGTCAAAAATTTGGAAAAATTTTAGGGGAAAAATCCAAATACATAATTCTCCGCAAATTTGTATGTTTAAAATAGAATTAACGGTCCAAATTGGACAAATTATGCATCATTCGATAGAGGAAAGTCGGTAAAACAATGTTGCGGATAAAAATTAAAAGTTATAATAAAATTTGCATTTATTGATTTTGATTAAGTGTTATTCCATAATCACTCTTTTACATACATACATAGAGAATTATCAATTTTTCCTTTTAATGTTTCAAATATTATTATATATAGATACTTAAATAAACACGGTAAAGATTTTATTAATAAAAATCGTCATTCGTACATCTTTTTCGCTATATATTTCGATGCATCGCGATCATCATCAGGTTACCTAGATTCACGACGGATGAATAACTACATACATCAAACGAAACCATATACTCATTAACATTATTTGTATTCAATTGTACTATACATGATGCAAATTCAAAACTGTCCTTACATTCAAACTCAGATTTTATTAAGGGTTTTAATAATTCATCCAAATACATCGCTATTTTATTCTGAGCTGATCCAACCATAGATAAAACGGGTCTCGTG
This sequence comes from Schmidtea polychroa, assembly GCA_959609185.1. NCBI lineage: Eukaryota > Metazoa > Platyhelminthes > Tricladida > Dugesiidae > Schmidtea > Schmidtea polychroa. The sequence continues at coordinate 114,545 of CAUHTR010007576.1, read as the reverse complement.
GGAATTCCATCTTTGTGAACTTTTGGAAGTCCGTATAATTTAGCTGGTTGTGAACCTTTAATTTAATTTTGCTACCTCTTCATCAATATGATTATTCTTAACCAAATCACGCAACATAGTATTCAAAATCACTTCATTCTTTAAAAATAGTATCAATATAGTATAGTTATTCATCCGTCGTGAGTGTAGGTAACCTGATGATGATAGTGATGCTATCGAAATATATAGTGAAAAAGATGTACAAATGGCGATTATTATATATTGATTCAAATATTATTATTATATTTGCTATTGATTTTGTTATTACTATTTAATGCAAGCGGTCGACACGTCATCGAGATTTTTTAATGAATTTATTTACAATTAAATATAATTCAAGATATGATATTTCACGGTTTTTGCTAAAAATTCTAATTTAATTTAAAATAAATTGCTAATTTTAAATTTTTTATAATATTTTTTTGCACGATATGTACAAAAAAAACCACCATAAAATTCAATTTTCTTGTAAAAACATTCAACTAGATAATTTTTTTTCACGGGGCACATTATGGTACTCCTCGAAACAACTCAACAAAAATAGAAGAACCAAACATTTAGAACACTTAGTTTTTATTTCAGTCCTTGAAGAAAATATCTTGCATACCGCATATTGATTTCGTTTGTCGATTCTGATAAGGAGATATACAATAGTTTTGTCTTCACCAGTAGAAATCTGATCATATATTAATTAAATTAGTGTTTAATTGTGATCGAAATACAGACTGTAATAATTTGAGCAGAATTAACTATCTTTACCAAATAAACTTCGATAAGCACTTTAATCAATTAATCAATTGCTAATTAAAAATTTTTTAAATATTTTTAATCAATTAATCAACTAATCAATTGCTAATTTAAAAATTTCTATAATATTTTTTAATCAAATAATCAACTAATCAATTGCTAATTTAAAAATTTTTATAATATTTTTTAATCAATATGTGCAAAATCATATATTAATTTAATTAGATAGTTTAATAAAATTAGTGTTTTATTGTGATCAAAATACAGACTGTAATGATTTGAGCAGAATTATAGTATTTATTAAACAATGTCAATTAAAAAGAAATCAGAGGTGAAAATTGGAAAAGTTGTTATAGAAATATATATTAAAATACAATAATAGGATCCTATTAGTAGACTTAAGTTTGAATAAATTGCTTCTAAATTCATATTACTGATGATTTTATGAGTAAAATAGCTTCCGAATTTCTTGATCCTTGCTTTTAAATGAGTTTAGATGAATTTTGGTCTGGTCTTATAGTTGATCAATTGGCAACCCTGCTTGGTAGTCACAATGCACCGGGTAGCAATTCATCTCCAACGCTGTTGGAGAATTATTTGTTATCTGCATTACAGTTAGGCGCCCGTGAAGAAATGACTTGTTGTTTACCGTGTGGAAAAGACGGAAAACTTTCCTCAGATTACGAACTTCAAATTGAATTACTACCAAGGGAAGATAAATCGATTCCATTTTGGGAATTGCAAATGAAAATAAAAACCAATGAAGGAAATTCATCATCGACGTCATCGGATAATAAACCCTGGTTGTTAGAGAATGATATGTTTTCGCTTGCTAAAACAGTTTTCGAAACCAAAGTAACTTTGGAAACTGTTTTACTATTTATTCTCAAATCCGATTCCAGATTAAAGCTCCAAAACAATCCTCAAATGGCCTCATCATGTTTAAGAAACTCATTCAATTATCCAATTTCAATCTCCAATATGATTTGTTGAAAGTTCTCACATTATTGCCTGTGAATTTCGAGCACGAATCAAAACGATTTCTGGCAGCAATTGATATTGATTGGGCAAATGTTCAAGAAGCTATTAATCAAACTCAAGATCCACCAATTATTATCTTGAGATTCGTAATAAGTGTAAAAATTATTTCTCAATCGATTAATGTCAGCAGCAATGATAAGATTATCAACGTTCCAGTGGTGCTGCATTATATTGCCAAGACCAATCAGATTACATTAGTACAAGGAACTCATCCATTGATTCAACGGCAGAATTATGACAAAGAAGCCAATAACTCCGTAGTTGGAAAAATCAATGGGGAAACCCCCCTCATAACATTTGTCAATAAGTTAATGACAAATATTAAAGAATATTTGAATTAAGTTTTGATACGAAAATAAAATTTTGTCTGAATTTTTTTTTATTTCCAGTTTTATTTATTTGATTTTAATAATAAATCCGTATTTATTGTTTTTATTGATGATTACGTAATACTTACAATTTTGTCTAAATTGATAAAATTATCATTCATTCTAAAGGTCGCTTGTGACGGGTAGAGTCTGGCTATGTCTTTGATTGTGGTTTATGGCAGTTGATAACTGAGTTGTATGAATGAAAAGACTAAATTTGCTTTATACTTGTAGTCAAAGGCACCAATATAAGTAAAAGATCACCGCCCCATTGTTGTGATATCTTTATACACCATGTAAAAGTCGCACTCTACTTTTCGGTTTTAAAATCAGCTATATAAGTGGATTTACAGTAGTTACATTTATTGAAAAATTATAATAAAAAAATCATGTCTAATCCACTCTATCTTTGAACAATAATTTCTATGATTATTAAAATTCTTCTTTTTGCTTTTTACATTTTTATTTGTTGATTCTATTAGTTGTATAATTTTATTGCATGGTGTTAAATAAATTATAATTAAAAATATTTTAATAATTAAATTTTGTTTAAATATTTTATTATTCTAAAATATTATTATTCTGAATTAGAATAAATGTTTATTTACATTTATAATATGTCGTCTTAACATAAATTTATTCTCTCGGCTAAACTATGGTGTCTTAGATTACACCATTGAAGCGATTGAGAGGTAAAGAAATTTGTCTGTATTATTTCTTTCATCTAAGACAGACACATTTATCTTAAAAAAATTACAACAAAAAGCTGTTTTCGTATTAAATCAATATTATGAATATTCAAAGTCTTTAATTCTAGAATTTTAGGTTATCAAACTTTGTAAATCGTCGATAATGGAAAGAGTTTTGAAACAATTTTTTACTCCAAAGAATTTTATTATTTAAAACGTCTATTCCTGGAGCTGAGAATCGCTTATCATAAGCTTGATTGTCTTAATATATGTTCTCAATTTCCAGTATAAAAAATGTTTTAATTATTAAGTAGTTAGTGTTGGTTTTTAGTTTATTATTCATGTTCACTTGATGAATAATTCTTCCTAATAATTAAAGTACACATTCAACAGTACAGTTTTATTGATTCAATGAATTTAACCTGCTTGTAAAATGTGTAAAATTACAGTACCGCTCTGTCTAGTTAGCTCATAACTTTAAATTTTGATCTTTTTACATCGGTTAGATATACATAATTTACATATTGGATAAAATCTCACATCTCAATTTGTATCGAGGGTCACGAAGATATGGAATTCACATGTTCATCATTAATAAACAGTTGTAATAAATGGAATTGGACAGGCATATTCATCGGGTCATAATCTCATCGTCATTTTGTCTTTCGAACTGCTGGTACAATGAATTCTCGATATGGTTCATGTCTGGGTTCCACGGTGTGCTGTACTGCACAAATTTTAAATATCAAAATTACTCCTAAATATGTCTCTAGATCTGCTACTGTTCATGGTAGTTGGGTCGGTATTACTCCTTTCTTTTTTGAATTTAACCCAGAAACTGAATCTATCCCCACTGCTTTAAAATGAACATTAATGCTTCGACACCTAGGTCTTAACGGGAATTGACATAACTTAGGCGACAATGTCAACGTTCCTGGCAACGACTAAACCTCTTAGTGGTTGATGACATTCCAAACCGAAATGACTTTTCATGAAGACTTCTTTCTCGATTGTAATTACAGTCACTCCTGTTTATAACGAATGCTGTCCCACTACCGCATCTAACGTATATTACCAAATAATGTCACTACACATAATAGTATCAATAATACTACACCATAACTAAATTCATTTATATTTAGTGATACTATTTAAATAATATCACCATATTAAAACATTGAAATAATCTGTCAACATCAAATTGTTTTATTAATATCTAAACGTATTTTCTTTTGTTGTAAACAGTCATTAAATTAAGATTATATTCCAATCAATATAATACTGGAGATATATAAAAAACATTCCGTACAAAAAATGGGCAAACGAACTTTTACTATTGCTTTCAAAAATTCGTGGGTTAGGGAATCTTGGGATGATATGAAAATCGAAACTCTTAAAAATTCAATAACAGCAGCAGGTTTTAGCGAAAATTATGAGGATTGGCATATTGCCAAACACGATGTATATGGAGTGGAGTTCTGTAAGGCGTGGATTTCTTCAAACACCGAATCCCGATTAAATAACGAGTCTATACTTGATGAAAATGATTATTATGAGGACGTTGAGTATTTGGATGATGATGATGAATAAATTTTTGATAATTATCTAAACTTATTTTTTATTAAAATGACCAAAGCACTGAATAATATCACTATACTAACTCTAATATCTAATATATTTTTTTTGGTGATATTATTTTTATAGTATCACTGATACTATTCGGTGATATCCGTTATTTAAAAAAGCCTGAAACCAAAATAGGTATTACCATAGTGCATTCGTCACATTGACATCACCATGTGGCCAACCGGATATCATAGAAAAAGCCTGAGAACAAGTGAACAGGAATATACATGCCTTATTTTAATTAACAAATAAAGAACTAATTAAAAAAAAATAACATTTTAGACTATTATGTTACTTCAATAACACATTTTAGCTTAGTCAAATTTATACACGAAATATATTGCCGCCATTACATCATTTTATTGTTGTTTTTATCAAGTAAAAATAAATAACATTTTGTTGTAACAATTGAATCAAATGTTCAGTGAAAACTGTAGAACATTTGCCGAATTCAAATTATTAAACGGAAATATTTATAGAAAGAAGTATGGTTGGTTAAATTCTAAACAATTAGTTACTGTTATGAAGTCTGATTGGGTTCGGTCACGTTGCGTAAAAAAGAGGTATGTTTAATATTATAAAGGATGAAACAAATAATGATAATAATATTAATAATAAAATTATGTTTTATGTTTAGCAGTAATATATTTAGAATTGTACGTACTTTTTAATTAGTACGAGAAATGTATACACATACAACACTATCCTTTTGACAAATTTTAAACATCCATGTCACTTATTGGAAAAGAAAATAAACTCGAAAAAATTTATCAGTTACAAATTTCAGAATTTTATTCTGAATAAATGACATTGTTAATAATATTAACAATTATAAATTATTTATAAGTATATTTACATTTCAGTTTACACTAATAGTTTCGTAAATTGTCTATGGTTAATTTGGTATCATTTTGTTACGTATTAAGTATTTCTTATTATAAATTAAAGTTAGAAAGTAAAATTAACATTACATATTAATGTGGTTATTATTATTGTATGGATTGGACATTTAGTATTAAGAGTTAAACCTATAAATTTTATCTTTAATAATTTTTCCATTATACACAGTTACAAACTACTGAAAGCTTCTGATTATTTCCTAGCTAAAATTAAAATAACATTAAAAGTGATTGTCTTTGATTAATGAATAACATTGGAACCTGTTTATTGAGATGATGCGTTTTGGGTCCATATAGCTGTTAAATGAAGCAAAAGTTTGCTAGGGCTTATCACTTTATTTACGGTTCATTTTGTTTCCCCGCAATTTTTGATAAAAAAAGGCTGAGTTACATGGTACGGGGACGTTGGATTCTTATTTGTGAGAATTCACGTGGCAGTCTTGATTGAAGGATAATATTCTTTCAGCATAATATTTTGAGGCATCGCCGAGCAAAATCCGTTATTTGTTATAATTATTATAATATGTCATATGAACTTGTAAAAATTATTGAAATTCAATATATCATAATTTGATCAATACTTTTCAAAAATTAAATGAGAAAACAAAATAGATATTCATTTACTAATCATTTTTATTCTGAATTAATACTGCTACCAGGAGACCATCGTTTATATTAATAATGAGAAATAATATAATTATAAAATAAAATGAACATTTAGTTTATGATATATTTCTACAGTTTTTCCGTCATCGTCTGGTAGAATAGAAAAATTATAAATAGTATCAATTTTTCTTAATAAAAAATTTTGTAAAATTTAAAAAATTATTTTTCAATTTTCAATAAATTTATTTATTGATTTTAAAATATTTTAATAATATTTTTATAATTATTGAAAAATATATTTCGACCGTTTAACAGTCTTCTTCAAGTTAGGAATAGTAATAATAACAACTAAAGAAAAATAAAAATATTCAAACAAATTAACAAATAATAATCGTAATCAAATTGTATCAAAATAAAAAATATTTTGATAAAATTTTTCTTTTTTTTGAAAATAAAATAATTTTTTTAAATCATATAAAAATTTTTATTTAAAAAAAACCCACTAAATTGTTATCATTCTCATACAAGTTTTTTTTTAAATTAATTTAATTTAAATATAAAATTTAAAAATTGTTTTCACACGAAATATTTAACAAACAATAACATCATTCCAGTGGCGGAAATTCAAAATTTGGGCCCCCCGCGCAATGTAAAATATTTCCACTTAAATTTTTCGGTTAAAGTTTAATACATAGTTATTCTCAGCAGCGCTATTCAATGATAGTTTTATGTTTGTAGGCAAATATAACTGCGGAAAAAAGTTTCAGAAAATGATTGTAAATATTTTTTTAGTAATAATTTTGGGCCCCCGCAACACAGGGTCCTGCGTCCACTAGTTACGCCACTGCATCATCCCAAATATTAAATATACAACGTTAAATTATTTAAATACATTCAAAATCACGTAGACTGGGCACTTTGAATATTAATTATAGGATTTAATGATTTAATTAGCAAAGCCTCGCACGTTACTTGTTTCAATAATTACTCAACTTTTTCGCCAAAATCCTAGAATCATAGAGACTTATTTTTTTACTGGTACACTTCCTAAAATGATTGCTAACGTGGGTCAGTCCATTCCGCTGGAAATACTAAAATTGATCCACGAGTTTATTAGTGAACATGCTTCCAAACTTGACAACTTATTAACTTCAACATCAATAGAATCATTACCTCCTGATAAACCTGTGCAAGGATCATGAGTATTTAACATCTATTTATCAATGGTATCTTTTTTCATGCGCTCAAGAAAAGATTTAGAATATCCATTTTTAAGAAGCAACACAACCAGAGAATCAACACTGTTTACTGAATAGATAAACGTGGATGATAAAGATCACGGAGGAAAAACTAATCCTCTCACCATATTTCGCTTGTATTTATATTCACAAAAGCTCTCATCAGTAGTTTAAGTATCAGTCGCTTTTTTGTATATTTCAGCCTGACAAGTTTTCCTGGAGGTAAGGATCCCATTGATGTTAAAGTTAATACATTGTCAAGATCATAAGGTGAAAAAATTAGATCCAAGAAAACTGATCAAAAATAGAAATCAAGCATAAGATCCTTAAACACCTAGATAAGATTATATTTAGGATTGGTTCAACGTCTTGTAAGGTTGTTAGCATGTTCATTCCCTCTACTTATCTGAGCACGACTGCAATCGACGAGGATCTTGTAATGGGACAAGATGTCAACACCAATGATATGTATGTTAGATAATACATATAATACATGATAATATACTTTTTATTAATCAACTTTTTAAAACTTACAGAAAAATTAACTAAAGAGAATTAAAATAAATACATATTTACTAAAAGCGTAGGAATTTTTTTACCTATAGTAAATTGAAATTTGAAATATTCAATATACCGAACACCCCAGGGACGTAGCTAGAGGGGCATAGGGGTATTTGCCCCTCCTCACTGAAAAATAAATTATAGATTATCAAATATAAATTAGGGATGAAATATTTTAATAAAACTTTATTTTGGTTTTGTTATGAGAATAAAAAAACTATGCATATTTTTAGTTAGTCATTTCATTTTCAAGACAGTACAACTATGCTCGCGCTAGCTATTCCCATAGTTTGCCGGTCTTTTCGCCACAACAAAGTACATAGACTAGTGTCGGTTTAACCAGCCGGTTACATGTATACTTGTGCTCGGCTACGCGCAAAAACCACCCAACTTCTTCCTATTTCACACATTTACCTGTGTTAGTTTCGAGTTAATAGTTTTTTAGAAGTGCAATAGTTTCTCTATTTTTTATGTAGGTCTATTTAAGGCATTACATTATTTAGAGGCACAAATTTATTAGCTATTAAAATATCTGAAACAGACATTCATGTACCACGAGTGACAAAGAGATATTAGCAATATGTGATTCAATTTTTTATAAAAATATTTATATTCTCACAATATTTTCTACTTTGCCGGTATCAATTTGTACAGCAGAGCATTTTATTTTATCACTCAAATACCTGAAGTCATATTCAACGTTCCCTCTAATTTTTGACGGTGATGTGCGCAAAAAACATGATGTGACGTTTTAGTGTGCAACATTTGTGAAAATCATATTTACAGGTGTTAACAACTCTTTTACACGCCAGTCTTCAATATGATAAAACACATTGTACATTATGTAAATTAAAATATAGTTCAAATTATTTCAGGTAAATGATGTCGGTAAAGTGCTAAACATAATTTATTCTGCATTAATTTATTGCTAGATTTTCACTTTCCACGTCTGTCTTTATGGGTGGTCCAATGCTTGTAAACCGTATCTAGATCAATAGAGTTTCGCATCAAATTCTCCAAATGATTTACTTCTAACCTATTTCTAGATTTTGTTTTAATTAAGTTCATCAAGTTTAAACCGCGTTCGCAGTCTCCACTTGATGCTTGAAATGGGCCACAAATGTCCAGCAGAATCGAGAGCTCTTTCGTGTTTTCATTCTTCATGTCACAGGTTATGACGTCGGTAAATGTTTAGAATTGTTCCAGTCTTCATTTTTTCCGCAATCAAGAATTTAAAGTCGTCATATTGATCATTGATCTTTGAGATGACACTCTCTGAGATGACACTTAGGTATAACACCCGAAAACCTTCTTAACAGTTTCTTCAAACTGTCTTTGCCAAATTCGAAACTTGACTCTTTAAAATGGTGCAATGGTCAAATGCTTGCCAATCCATCAATTCATCATCTGGAAATCTGTTGCCAAGGTTCAACAGTTCAACAAATCTAAGAATATCAGCTTTGTCGACATCACGTGTAATCGAATTAAAAACTTCCTTCACTGCATACTCCAATAAACTGTTTCTCCAAGATATCGTGATCTTATTTTGCATATTTTGGCCTTTACAAAATGAAATGCTTCAAAAGTTGTCAAAAAACTTTTGTGGACGGTATTTGCATATTGATGCCAGTTCTACCAAAATATCATTCAGTACTGTCAAAGTCAGTCAAAACTGCGGATTAAGAAGTCTCTTCAAACAGTACTTACTGATTGGATCATTGCTCATATTTACCAGTTCAGTTTAATCGTCAATCAAAATGTTGTTTCGCACAAATGCGGCAACTGCTAAAAAACTTAGATAACCATCTCACCTCATGCAAATGACAAAATGCCACGGTATCATTTTCTGCGGCATTGGCCAATTCCCGAAACTTCTCATTTTTAACCGATGACCTGCTGAACTGTTCTAAGTAACGTTGCAATATCATGTAATAATAAAACTTGCTTCCAAGCATCATCAATAGGTAAGTTCTCTCGATGAGGAACGCATTGTTACTCAGATAAATAATGTATCTCACGCCACAGAATTGCTGCTACTCTATTATTTTTCCCTATCATGACAGATGCGCCATCTGATTTTAAAATTACCATCTTCTGCAAATTAAGATCATTCTCACAATATAATTGTTTTATTGCCGTCACAATAGAGACGCTATCGCATGAGGGCAACTGCAAACAATTTCTGTTTCATGTCAATACTTGAAATAAACTATAAGCATTTTCTGAACTGAAACATCGTTACTTTCACCTATTATCAACTTATGTAATGCTGATCGCAATTCAGTCATAAGTTGTTTTTAAGACAAAGCTTATACACTCAACAAATTCAAATGCAGTTTTTGCTGCGCCAACTTTCTGGAATTTTAACATATTTGGCAATATGCTCATGAATAACCGGTACCGAAAGTATAGATGCATAATGAAGGGACAAATACGAATTAATATTATATTGTAATATATTCTATGTAATATACATTGTTAATAATTAATAATAAATTTTTTAATTATCTTAAAATATTTTTTTCTATTTTTCCGTGTCAACTTTTAACATTGCTCGATGAATTGCAATAATTAATAATTTTGCCCCACAACCCCAAGCTGAAATCCTGGCTACGTCCTTGGAAAACCTGATTTAAATTTTTTAGATTATTTGCATTGGTTAAGTAGACCAATTTTGAATGATAATTAATTCTCCATATTTGTTTCAATAGACCTCTTTTTATGATTGAAGCTGGAAGTGAAGATAACTATTCCATATCATGTTATTCATCACCATTATTGAATAAGAAGAAATATACTGAAAAAGCACAGATTTCTGAAAATGTTTTAACTGAAACTTTTGTAGAAAGTATTTTCTCATATTCCAACAATTCTTCTCAAGAAGTAAATCATGTTATGCACAATGTTGTGTTCGAATTTATCTTATAGATAACCGGTTCTATCATCGAAGAAAATATACAAGATTCCAATTTCGATTTAATCGAATGCTCACAAGATTCAATTTATCAAGACTTAAATCGAAATGTAATTAATTTAACTAATTTATAAAACAATTTCTTGCAAAACTTTAAACTTTAACTTCGGGATAAATATTACAAATTTTAGGTCGCCAAGCAATATTTATTAACCAACAAAATGAAATGCGCTAGGAAATAATTTGAACAAGTTTAAATAAATAAATATAATGAAATGTTTGTATAAGAAATCAATATAATTTTAAATTGATTATTATTTAAATCATAAAAAAATATATTTTATAGTTTCTTTCTAGCCTTTTGGTAAATTTGACAATAGATCTATAATATTCATTTTTATATCCTCATTATAATTATATTCTATTGCTAATTATATTCAGGGCCGCGTTGTACGTATGTGCAAGGTTGTGCGGTGCACTAGGGCGCCGAGGCGCCGTTGAAGTATCAAGAGTATTAAAATTCCGAAAAAATATTTTTCTCATCAATGAAAAACTAATTATACAATATAATAGAAGTGCTATTATATTCTATATTCTAGTATCCCTTCTTATTAGGCATACTACAGGGCCAGGGGCATAGCTACCATGGAGCTGTTGGAGCAAATGCTCCAAGCCTACAAAATATGAGGTCGCCAACTTTTTGTAAAATCATTTGCTATTAGTAATAGAAAAAAAAAATTAAAATCAGTTTGTTGTGGTCTGGTTCTCCTTGGCTGATGAGAAATTATTGTCATTGGAAGGACTAGAGATAACTGCAGTTACATCTAACAACATTAAATGTTCGTGGAATTAGTTCGAGATAGACAAGTGGCATTTTCATTATTTTGATAATTATTAATGGGATCTAAATGAATGAATATTGAAGTTTTCTTGCCCATAATTTGTTTTAGTTCATTTATTTTCCAGCCAATTCGATTGAACTTTTACAGATATATTCTATTAATTTAACGTTTTCGCGTATTGTTTTATTTCCATCGCAAGTTTTTTGTCGGGAGAAGTTTATTTAATGATGAAGCAGACGCACAATGAGACCAATAATACGATAATAACAAATGTCTTTAAGCTTAGACTGATAATTAAATGAATTACAATATCGTTGCTTATTTGCAAATGTTGCATCAGCGCACAAATGTAAAATCCAATAAGTCCCAATAGAAGTAGATGAAATGCCTGGTAGATCATTGTAACAATCAAAATATGCGAATATATATTAAATAGTCCGTTCAGAATAATAAGAAAAATAATTGAACGATCAGAAAAATTTTATTATAAATTTAGAATCAGCTATATTCAAAAAGCTATCTATATAATACTAAAACAAACGTTTTTAAGAATAGTTTTTAATAATTGTTTCTAAAAAATAAAAAATAACAAAACACCTGTAAAATCACTGCACAGTTAGTTAAAATCTAACATATCTTAATCAAGGTTGGCGCCTAAACATTTACCGCAATAAACAAGGAAAACGATTTGCGCCACTCCATTTTTCAGAGGCAAAAACCGCAATCGAAATAAATACATATGTTTATTAGCTAGACGCGGCCCTGATTATATTCTATGTATTCATTCTTACAAAATCTAGTTACAACGGTATTCTTACGATATTTATAGCATGTTTTTATCGATTGTTGATGCAGATGGACAATCACTATCGGTTGCATTTTATTGATTATTATTTTAGATCAATTTGACTGTGCTTTTAACATTTGATAGTTAAATAAATAATTTTTTATGAAATCTTCCCATGGTTGCTTTTATTACTTCAATGTTACTCCAAAATTCATATCATAATTCTTGTGCTTAAAAATTTGGCGATTTAGAATAATGATTTATATTTTGACAAGAATAACTTATTGAATTATGATTTAGTCAATTTGTTATGATTATTCGAAGGTGAGGGCTGAGAGCTTTTATCCATTGAATTTTTTAGGTGATATGTTTGATGATGTAGAAGAAGTTGAATATCACATGTTAATATTTTTATTATTTGATTTTATAAATTTGCTTGTAATTAGTATTTCCAGCCAAGAGAAATCTGAAGATAACATATTACAGGGTATTTGATATTACTTTGGACTGGACAGTCTGAATATTGTTTTCATAATAAACTCTTTAAAATTGTGTAAAATCATGTTTTAACTTGACGATATTTAATTAAAACAATTAATATGACCTAATAATAATAAATACAATATATACTCGTTCTATAGCCCGTTCGTTCATAAGCCGACCCCACTTATTTTGGAAAGGAAAAGTATAGAAGGTGTATGACCCGTTCCTAAGCCGACCCATAAAATAATTTGACGGTATAAACAAAATGTTACACATTTCTAACTTAAGTTCTTAAAACACGTTAATTTTTGTTTACGTCAGGTTGAAGACCAAAGAGAATTAAATGACAGATAAATTCGAAGTCATTCTTGAATAGTATTCGCTAGAGGGCTTTATTTTTATTGCGATAAAAGGATAAAAAGTTCTTTTCTATTTATTTTAAAACTATAAAATTATAACATTATTTCATCAATATATATATTGTTAATAAAAAATATCAAAGTCATTAATATTATATATATATATATATATATATATATATATATATATATATATATAATATATATATATATATATATATATATATAATATATATATATATATATATATATATATATATATATATATTATATATATATATATATATATATATATATATATATATATATATATATATATATATATATATATATATTATATGTCTAAATTATGTTGAGGGAATTACTTGGGGGAAGATCGTCATGACAAACGGGACGATCTATAGGAACTCAGAAAAGAAAACTGAAGTAAAAAGAAATGAGAAATGAGAAAGAGGAATGAAACAAAAGAAATCAGACATAAAAGCAAAAACAAAGGTCAGCACTAGTTAATTAGTACAAAAAGGGAAAAGGAATTTTGAAATCGGGAAAATAGAAAAACAACAATATTCTTATCTCGACAGCTTGTCAGAGATAAGGGAAACAAAACAAAAACAGGCCGGAGCGGCAAAAAGAAAAAATTAGAAAATATTGCGACTGCTGTCAAAGATAACTCGGTCGCAGGGAAAACTGGGAAATCATGCTGGGAAAAAATGTGGAATTGAAGATAAACTGAAGTGCCACAAAGTGACGAAGTATAAAAGGAGGTGGCACAGAAGAAACTATAGAGAGGACAAAATAGAAAATTAAGAGAACGTGGGAGAATTGTATTAGCGAAACAGTTTGTAGGAACAATTGAGACAATGTCTTCACTCATGTAATCTTTGTATTTCTCTCAAAGATCTTTCAGGGTGTATAGGAAACACGTTGTCAATATTATCAAGGGTCTTGGGGTGGGCGATATTTAAAAAAATTATACCTAAAACCTTCGCAACAACTTCTTAAAGTTTCTTGGCGATCGTATGAACAGTGTAGTAATGCATACAGAACAGACAGACAGACATACATTCGTTTTTATATATAGAATAATTTAAAATTAAAAATTCGTTGATTTAAAATAATTTCTTTAACCCTGCTACATCGCACATAGTTACAAAACGTCATATGCGATTGAATAAAGTGATAAACCAATGTAGTCTTAATTGAATATATATATATATATATCTTTCCAAAAGTAAAAACACAAATTAACTGGATAATTCTTGAAATATTCAAACTTATATTCGGGTTAAAAATAAACAAATATATTTGACATAAAAATAACGAAAGAGAATATTGAACTAGAAGGCATGGACCCGAAAGATCGTAGTGTAACATTCTAATATCTTAACTAACACAATTGATTTTTGTGAAACATTTTAACTATCATCATCTATCATTTTTGAAAAATACTAAACACTTACAATCTGATTAATCATCGTATAATTAAATATAAAAAATAATATGTAGGAAATGAAAATTACTGACCCAAAGCTGATATTTTGAAAGTAAAATGTGTGAAAAATAAAAGTTTAAATTGCAACATGAAAATGTTTGATGAATACTAAAATTGCAAGAGATCAATTTTTTGATACTCAAGAAGAAGAAACTTTGGAAACAGCATTGCGTAAATATGAATTTAATAAAAACGAAATCAAGGAGAGAGTTCATAATAAGTTGGAGCATCGAGAAACGGATATTAAAGATTATCAAATCAAATTTTCAGATGTTCATTAAATATTAATTATACATCATTATACATTAAATAATTAAAAAGTAAAAACGTTGGTGTTGATCGATGGTTATCAAAGAAGAGAATTGGACTTTCTCAAGAACTTCTGAAAGTCATTGTACGGTCTTGGTCCATTTAAATAAAATGAGAACAATAATAGTTTAATCTTCTTGAATTCAAGTAGAACATTTTATTTAAATTGTTTAAATGAATTGAAATATATTTCTAATTTTTTTCATATATTATGACCAATCTAGTATGAGGACATTCTCCCAGTCTATTTAACCCAAATTAATACAAACAAAAATAATTTATTATTAAAAAGCAAAACCTAGTTGGATTAAAAATAAACAAATTAAGTAGCAAAAAAAATTGTCAGAGTTTATTCTCCAATAAATTTATCGAAATTTTCAGCATTTTCGCCTTTGACATCCTTTTCCATTACTGTTACAGGAACTTGAGGATATTTGGTTGTTTTTAGATAATTCTAATTAACCGATAACTCTATCAAATAGTTAAATTACTTACATGGGCATAAATCAAAGCATTTTGTCTTTCATTATAATTGGCCTTTTCTCCAATATAAACATATACTTCTAAACCGTTGTCAATAATGAAAACATCCTATAGGAAACATTTTAAAAATACGTATATTTATAATTCTTACATCTTCGGGTATCTCCTTTTTTCCAAAATTTCCAGTAGCAATGTTTTCGAATTTCAAAGATCCACTGACATCAGATATTCTATCGAATTGAATTATTATTACTATTATTATTATTATCTAATATATAAAGATGAAAGTTTGTTTGTTTTTTATAGAATTCCCCACCGTTGGACCTAGGGTGCTGAAATTTTGCATGTGACCCTAATTTGACTCGGGACAGGTCATAGGCTATGTATCACCCCCAGGTGACCACCCTAGGGTACCCTTAGTCGGTTTTTTGTCTGTTCCGTCAACAGTTTACCATATAAATAATAATTTTTTATATGCTTGCTACTTGCAGTTGAAAGTAATATAATTTAGTCAAATGTTTTCAAAGCAGAATTCAAACATGGAGAATTTGAATTTTATTTGATTAGTGAACCAGTTTGCAATTAGAAAAATATTGCCAGTTATTTTTCGATTTAAATTGGAGTGAGTTTTTGATTTTACAAATTGAAATTTATTTTGAAAGCTTTTCTTATTGTGAATTAAACATGGAATTGAAGCTGTTATAAAATTAATACTGGAACGTAATAGCATCATTAAACAAAAAATTAATTTAAATGAATTATTATAATAAATGTAAACTCGGGCGAAGCCAGGTACAACAGTTAGTTATTATTAAAATAAACAATGCAAGCTTTGTTTGTGATATTCTATGCAAGTCCCAATAGTAGACTAGTTTCGAGATTTTGGCTCTCATCAATACTATGTATTTCTCTTCGCGCCAGATGTTGAATAAACTTCATTGAATAATTTCTGTTTCGAATAATTTTTATTAGTGTGTAGAGGTGAATATGATTTTTCATACGCCATGTTTGCGAGTTTACAGATTTTCTGCGACCAAGCTAAAAAGTAAGCAATGTGATATTCAGTGTACCAGGCGAAGAGAAATTTTTAAAATGAAATATCCAAATTTACAATTATATAAATTTAGTAAATTATTTTCTATGCTTTTCTATGTTTTTATGCTTAACCCTACACTGCATATTGTATCACTGGTGATACACAATTATCTTATTAGAATAAAAACTGTCTCGCTCTTGTTCTCGGTAAATGTTCTCTCATATTACATTGTATTGACTATATAGTTTTGTATTACCAAATCAATTTTTAAAACGTCTTACAGTTTTAGTGAAAGTGTACAAAGTACTTAGACAACAATATAAAAAGTCATGCAGTGTAGGGTTAAATATTATGGAAGTAAAGAATTTCAATGTTATTGAAATTACTAGTAATTAATTTAGATTTTCATTTATATTCATTGGACTAGATCATTGTTTATTTTTCTTTTTAACATAACACGAATTTTTCACACAACCATTTTTATAAGTGTTATTGTTGACATGAAGAAAAATGAAAGTTTTAAGAAAAAAACAACATAAAATGTAAACAAGAAAATTCATTATTTTAGCCTACTTTCCCTAGATAAATAGCGTTTTCTGTATTTTTAAATGATTTATTTGACTTTCTACTCTTCTATATAATTTTGTAAAATATAATTCACGCTTTGTTGTTCATCTGTTTCTATTACATTTCGGATTAATTATCTACTCTTTTAATGGTGGCCGGACAAAATGTCGTGGACAAAATGCCATGGTATAAATGTTGTGGATTATATACCATTGTGACATGTTGAGTGTGACCAGTACCTTTGCGACCAATACCCAATCGTCAAATATTTTGTCGGATAAACTCTGACTATATATAATAATATTATGTTACATTTTGTCCACGACATTTTTTCCGGTGATATTTTGTCCTAGTGCCTTTTTAATCATTCTGATTTTTCATGACTTAATCTACAGATAAAATGATATTTTATTATATTTAAATCATACACTTTCAATCGAGTTAAAATGTTAAATATTTGCATACCCCATTTGATTTTATAAAAATAAATTTTTATTTAAAACTACCTAAAAAGTTTCTTATCTTTTAGAGATAACGTATATTCACATTCGTCAACTTCGTCAGTTTGTAAATCCGAAAAAAAATTGTAGAATTTGTGATTTTTTGTCATATCTGCCTCATTGTAAATTTCAATTTTACTCTTTCCATTACGATCCTCATTTAGCTTTTGCGCAAAAATTTGAGCTTCGAGTTTTTCATTCAATTTAGCGCATTTTCCAATCCATTCATAAATGTGAGTTCCAGTGTCATAGATAAAAACACCATTTGAATTTAAATTGGTTTTTGTTGCATTCACCTATTTGAACTATTAAAAATCAAGTGAATATTTCACATTGTTACCTCAGAAACAATAACGTTACGTCTTTCTCCTCGTACGTGTAATAATCTAGGAGTGTAGTCAGCAGTAGTAACCTGTCTAAATCCGCTTTCACAGCAACATTTTAGATATCTAAATAATATTAATAATTAAATTATTAATATCTAGAATAATGACAAAGAGTTACAGTGATAAGCAAATTATTTAAAAATTGTTTAATATTTTTCAATAAGACGTCAATTAATATGAAAACTATCAACTATACAGAGACAAAGTAAAGGTAAATAGTTTAAAAGATATTCAAAGAAATGAAATACAGACAACAATATGTTGTCATATTGAATATGTAGTATTCAATTCAGTGGCGTAACTAGTGGACGCAGGACCCTGTGTTGCGGGGGCCCAAAATTATTACTAAAAATATATTTACAATCATTTTCTGAAACTTTTTCCCCGCAGTTATATTTGCCTACAAACATAAAACTATCATTGAATAGCGGCTGCTGTAAATAACTATGTATTAAACTTTAACCGAAAAATTAAAGTGGAAATATTTTACATTGCTCGGGGGGCCCAAATTTTGAAGTTCCGCCACTGGTTCAATTTTAGATATAAATAATTTATTTAGTGTATATGTTACAGTTAAAGTATACATTTCAGTCAGTGCATACATTATCTAGTTGATGTATGCTTCCACTAGCTGTTTCCGTGAAAGTATACATTATTTTAAATAGTGCATATTTTATCTAGTTACTGTATTAATTGACTAGTGGTTGTTTACTCCAACTCAAATTCACTGAAATACAGTGCTGAAAATTCGTGAATATCAAAAACATCGATAAATTACTGATTTATAGTCTTCAAGCTCTCTTTTTAATAAATTCAATATTAATAAAATGTTTTGAAAAACAAATTTTACATTAGATTATTGAAATAACTTTTGAACAATTCAGATTCGTAATGCTGAACTTCTCTATGTAGAACTGGTTTGCCATCAAGTAAATTATACAATTCCACAGTTTTGTAGGCAGCGGTCCCGTACTCGTCCTGCATATCAATTATTTAATTTTCAACAAACCATTCATTATTATTTCATACTTGAGTAGAATAATTACCAATCCAAAAATGCTCATCGTAAATTAATCTATTTCCCTTTTGATAAATCTATTTAAACAATAATTTTTAAATTTTACGAAAAAATATTACATTCAACACAATGTATGAATCTCCGTCATAAAATTCTCCATGTTGCATTTGAGGCCATTCAACAATTTTGAATTTCTAAATTTGAACAATTTATGAATTTAAATATTAAAATAGCCAAAAAACCATCGAACGATCTCAAACAAAGTTTATTTAGCACAATTTTCGAAATATCTAATACAGCGGTTCCCAAACTGTGGTGCGCGAACATGCTACAGATGGTTCACCAAAACCTTTTCAAATTCTTTAATTTAAATCTCTTACTCGACATGGTCATTTAAAAGATAAACCAATTGGATTTTTTTTAAAGAAGGAAATGTGATATGAAAACTAAAGTTAAATCAATGATACCTGTTGCAGGAATTAATGAAAGAGCATCAGAAGCTTCATAACTTGTAAGTTTAAGAATAGCTCAAACTGGAAAACCTCATAATTAGCGAAACATTGATACTCCCATCTGACAAAAACATGATTTCATGTATTCTTGGAGAAGAAGCCGTCAAAGATTGAATGTTTTTCTTTATATAACAACACAGTCTGTTGAAGAATTCAAGAAATGGCAGAACAGTTTAAGGAGACACTTGTGAACAATGCCAAAAAGAGAAAATTCTTTTCACTTCTATTAGATGAGAGAAATTTTCCTCAGCTTATGGTTTATATTAGGTAGGAGATTGTTGAGACCTCCAATTTTCTGAATTATCGTTGACAGATGGTCAAAAATTTGTAAAACAAATATTTATTTTTATTCCGCATTAAAAAATCAAACCTAATTTTTAATATTATAAGAACTTTTTTCAATTTTCACCACTGATTTCTTTTCAATTGACATTTCATTTATTAAAAAGGCTTGACTAAGAATCAGTATATATACCGATGACTTTTTGATATATTTACTGATTCATAGTCAAGATTTTTAATAAATATAATGTCAATTTTTATTGTTTAAATATATTCATTATTATGAAACAAATGGTACTGGCTGTTTTCCTTGACTTTCTTCACAGCTTTCTTCAAATAATCAGATAACTTCTTATCGTTTTATTTTTCAACTAATTCTTTTCTTCAAATCTTCTCCAATTATTATTCTCCACAATTATTTCCTTTACAATTATTTTTGGCAATCGTTTGTCCAACAACGTTTTGTCCAACGTCTAATTCCATCCAATAATTTTATCTCTCAAATCGTCTCTCAAATTGTCTTTCAAATCGTTTTCAATTTCACTTTGTCTCTAATTTTTCTTCTAATTCCATGTCCACCAGTTTTCCCTTATATAGTTCGCTTCTCTTGTGGCACTCTAGATAATCAAGTGTTTTTCCATTTTCATTCTCCTGCTTTCCCCGACTGGCCCATTTTTATCTCTGACCGCTGTCAAGTTGTTTTCCCTTTTCCCTTTTTTGTTTGACCGCCTTCTACTATCAATTCTGTCATCACTGGCAAGCTGTTGTTTTTCCTTTTTCCATGATTTCAAAATTCCTTTTCCTTTTTCTACTAATTAATTAGTACTGACCTTGGTTTTCATTTTCCTGTTTGATTCCTTTTATTTCTTATTTTTAATTTCTTTTTACTTCCGTTTTCTTTTCTGAGTTCCAATAGATCGTCCCGTTTGTCATGGCGATCTTCCCCGAGGTAATCATATTTATTTCTTTATAAATTGTTATTTAGGTATCCTCAACATATGTAATTACATCACTGGTGAAAACCAATGGTATTTTCTTCTGAATACATGTTAAAATCATACATACAATTTCTAATCATTTAGTCTTTGAACCAACCTTTGAATATAACATGATAATAAAATTTAAACAAATCTATAAAATTATAAAATGATTTTTTGGAAGCAGCATTAATTAAATTTTAAACAATTAAATGATAATTTAAACCTTTTGCTGCGAATAATATATTTCATACAAATGAAAAATTTTTCGACTATAAGATAATGCTTGTCCTTTTCCTCTGAAATTAACAAGAGCTATCTTATAGTCGAAATGTTTTTTCATTTGTATTAAATATATCATTCACAGCAAAAGGCTTAAATTATCATTTAATTGTTTAAAAATTAAATAAAAATTGTTCAATTTAAAATTTCATTACAAGAAATTTACTTCAATTCGCCAAATAAATAATCCAGGACGGACACAAGTTTTAGCTTTATTCCAAGCTGGCTCATTTTCAGCTGATGATTCCAAAATATGAAATAAATAAATGAAATTTAGGAAGACTATAAAGGCTACTCTTGATAGTTCTGTCTTCACTGCTACCAATTAATTCAACATTTGTATTCTTCCAATCGTATTTACCTTTCTGCATGGTTGACAAGACAAATAAATCAATACAAAATTTTTATGATTTATATAAAAATAGTACAATGAAAAGCGAACAATGAATTGTATGTATTGTTTAATCCAGTCCACTTTTTCATAGGCTGTCCAGATAGAACAGACATGTTTGGTTTGTGAGTCTAAGCAATTTATGGTTGGATGCACGCTTGGAATGTGATTAGGAGCTGCGTGTATTTTTATTCTTACGCTGATGATTATGAAATGACAATCAATTTATTTCTGAAAACCAGCAGACTGAGCTAAATAATTTTTCAATGATTTGAAACTATTTTCGAAACGCAAAAGTCATATAGCCATAATATTATCCGTTGTATTGGAAGGGAATTTGGAGAAGTATGAAGAAACTGATGTTACATGCAAAATGTTCCCTGTTTTAATGGGGAGTCAATTATTACTAATGCATGAAGTTAAATGCCTTCAAATATCAAACAATTGACTCACCACATAAATTATCTCGTTCTTACAATAGTAAACTTGAAGTATGGATACATAATTTAAATATTTTTTTGAAAACTTAAACTTAAAAGAGCCAACTATAATAAATGATATTGCCAACAAAGTTAACGAAAAACTGAATCTGTACTGATTCTTCAAGTTTCGAGAATTTTAACACGTGGCTTCCGTGATCCGGGTTCAACACGTTGCTGAGTGCTTTGTATTAGATTCTTTCTTGGTAGTTGACGTCAAGATAAGAATAACATTCAAGGGCTATCTCTTCTTTGATTGCGGAATAAACTATCTCCCAAGTAAATGGGAGGTAGTTCTTGAAGTAGAATGTGAATGCACTCCAGAATGACATATTAAACATGTTTTCAATGTTTTTCAAAATTTTGCTTTTGTTGAGTACAGGGTATTTGATATTACTTTGGACTGGACAGTCTGAATATTGTTTTCATAATAAACTCTTTAAAATTGTGTAAAATCATGTTTTAACTTGATGATATTTAATTAAAACAATTAATATGACCTAATAATAATAAATACAATATATACTCGTTCTATAGCCCGTTCGTTCATAAGCCGACTCCACTTATTTTGGAAAGGAAAAGTATAGAAGGTGTATGACCCGTTCCTAAGCCGACCCATAAAATAATTTGACGGTATAAACAAAATGTTACACATTTCTAACTTAAGTTTTTAAAACACGTTAATTTTTGTTTACGTCAGGTTGAAGATCAAAGAAAATTAAATGACAGATATATTCGAAGTCATTCTTGAATAGTATTCGCTAGAGGGCTTTATTTTTATTGCGATAACAGGATAAGAAGTTCTTTTTTATTTATTTTACTTATATATATATATATATATATATATATATATATATATATATATTGACAAAACTTCTAAATTAATACATAGTATAAAAATTAAAATCCTTCAAAGTCCGACTCATCTGATTCTCCGAATAGTTGGTGAAACTCTTCTCTCTTGTGATGGCTTTTTTGTCCTCGTACACGTTGTTATATTTGTCAGCCTGGTTGTCTTTTTCTCCATCTGATTCGTCGTTCAGTACAGCATCATCTTCCGTCCCATTATGTGCGTTGCTGATGCAGTATTTCTTAAATGATTTTTCAATCATATCTAAGAGAACGACATCAAGCTAGTAAATGATTAGATAAACCCTTTGCTGCAAAGTATATATTGAATGAAAAAAAGTTCTATTATGTCTAAATTATGTTGAGGGAATTACTTGGGGGAAGATCGTCATGACAGACGGGACGATCTATAGGCACTCAGAAAAGAAAACTGAAGTAAAAAGAAATGAGAATGAGAAAGAGGAATGAAACAAAAGAAATCAGACATAAAAGCAAAAACAAAGGTCAGCACTAATTAATTAGTACAAAAAGGGAAAAGGAATTTTGAAATCGGGAAAATAGAAAAACAACAATATTCTTATCTCGACAGCTTGTCAGAGATAAGGGAAACAAAACAAAAACAGGCCGGAGCGGCAAAAGAAAAAATTGGAAAATATTGCGACTGCTGTCAAAGATAACTCGGTCGCAGGGAAAACTGGGAAATCATGCTGGAAAAAAAATGTGAAATTGAAGATAAACTGAAGTGCCACAAATTGACGAAGTATAAAAGGAGGCGGCACAGCAGAAACAAGCAGAAGAAACTAAAGAGAGGACAAATTAGAAAATTAAGAGAACGTGGGAGAATTGTATTAGCGAAACAGTTTGTAGGAACAATTGAGACAATGTCTTCACTCATGTAATCTTTGTATTTCTCCCAAAGATCTTTCAGGGTGGATAGGAAACACGTTGTCAATATAATCAAGGGCCTTGGGGTGGGCGATATTTAAAAAAATTATACCTAAAACCTTCGCAACAACTTCTTAAAGTTTCTTGGCGATCGTATGAACAGTGTAGTAATGCATACAGAACAGACAGACAGACATACATTCGTTTTTATATATAGAATAATTTAAAATTAAAAATTCGTTGATTTAAAATAATTTCTTTAACCCTGCTACATCGCACATAGTTACAAAACGTCATATGCGATTGAATAAAGTGATAAACCAATGTAGTCTTAATTGAATATATATATATATATATCTTTCCAAAAGTAAAAACACAAATTAACTGGATAATTCTTGAAATATTCAAACTTATATTCGGGTTAAAAATAAACAAATATATTTGACATAAAAATAACGAAAGAGAATATTGAACTAGAAGGCATGGACCCGAAAGATCGTAGTGTAACATTCTAATATCTTAACTAACACAATTGATTTTTGTGAAACATTTTAACTATCATCATCTATCATTTTTGAAAAATACTAAACACTTACAATCTGATTAATCATCGTATAATTAAATATAAAAAATAATATGTAGGAAATGAAAATTACTGACCCAAAGCTGATATTTTGAAAGTAAAATGTGTGAAAAATAAAAGTTTAAATTGCAACATGAAAATGTTTGATGAATACTAAAATTGCAAGAGATCAATTTTTTGATACTCAAGAAGAAGAAACTTTGGAAACAGCATTGCGTAAATATGAATTTAATAAAAACGAAATCGAGGAGAGAGTTCATAATAAGTTGGAGCATCGAGAAACGGCTATTAAAGATTATCAAATCAAATTTTCAGATGTTCATTAAATATTAATTATACATCATTATACATTAAATAATTAAAAAGTAAAAACGTTGGTGTTGATCGATGGTTATCAAAGAAGAGAATTGGACTTTCTCAAGAACTTCTGAAAGTCATTGTACGGTCTTGGTCCATTTAAATAAAATGAGAACAATAATAGTTTAATCTTCTTGAATTCAAGTAGAACATTTTATTTAAATTGTTTAAATGAATTGAAATATATTTCTAATTTTTTTCATATATTATGACCAATCTAGTATGAGGACATTCTCCCAGTCTATTTAACCCAAATTAATACAAACAAAAATAATTTATTATTAAAAAGCAAAACCTAGTTGGATTAAAAATAAATGAATTAAGTAGCAAATAAAATTGTCAGAGTTTATTCTCCAATAAATTTATCGAAATTTTCAGCATTTTCGCCCATGACATCCTTTTCCATTACTGTTACAGGAACTTGAGGATATTTGGTTAGTTTTAGATAATTCTAATTAACCGATAACTCTATCAAATAGTTAAATTACTTACATGGGCATAAATCAAAGCATTTTGTCTTTCATTATAATTGGCCTTTTCTCCAATATAAACATATACTTCTAAACCGTTGTCAATAATGAAAACATCCTATAGGAAACATATTTTAAAAATACGTATATTTATAATTCTTACATCTTCGTTTATCTCCTTTTTTCCAAAATTTCCAGTAGCAATGTTTTCGAATTTCAAAGATCCACTGACATCAGATATTCTATCGAATTGAATTATTATTACTATTATTATTATTATCTAATATATAAAGATGAAAGTTTGTTTGTTTGTTTGTTTTCTATAGAATTCCCCACCGTTGGATGTAGGGTGCTGAAATTTTGCATGTGGCCCTCATTTGACTCGGGACAGGTCATAGGCTATGTCGGTTTTTTGTCTGTTCGGTCAGCAGTTTACCATATAAATAATAATTTATTATATGCTTGCTACTTGCAGTTGAAAGTAATATAATTTAGTCAAATGTTTTCAAAGCAGAATTCAAACATGGAGAATTGGAATTTTATTTGATTAGTGAACCAGTTTGCAATTTGAAAAATATTGCCAGTTATTTTTCGATTTAAATTGGAGTGAGTTTTTGATTTTACAAATTGAAATTTATTTTGAAAGCTTTTCTTATTGTGAATTAAACATGGAATTGAAGCTGTTATAAAATTAATACTGGAACGTAATAGCATCATTAAACCAAAAAATTAATTTAAATGAATTATTATAATAAATGTAAACTCGGGCGAAGCCGGGTACAACAGTTAGTTATTATTAAAATAAACAATGCAAGCTTTGTTTGTGATATTCTATGCAAGTCCCAATAGTAGACTAGTTTCGAGATTTTGGCTCTCATCAATACTATGTATTTCTCTTCGCGCTAGATGTTGAATAAACTTCTTTGAATAATTTCTGTTTCGAATAATTTTTATTAGTGTGTAGAGGTGAATATGATTTTTCATACGCCATGTTTGCGAGTTTACAGATTTTTTGCGACCAAGCTAAAAAGTAAGCAATGTGATATTCAGTGTACCAGGCGAAGAGAAATTTTTAATTCATAGTCGTAATTAAAAAAAATGAAATATCCAAATTTACAATTATATAAATTTAGTAAATTATTTTCGATTTTGTAAAATTTTACATTAGGTTTAAATATTATGGAAGTAAAGAATTTCAATGTTATTGAAATCACTAGTCATTAATTTAGATTTTCATTTATATTCATTGGACTAGATCATTGTTTATTTTTCTTTTTAACATAACACGAATTTTTCACACAACCATTTTTATAAGTGTTATTGTTGACATGAAGAAAAATGAAAGTTTTAAGAAAAAAACAACATAAAATGTAAACAAGAACATTCATTATTTTAGCCTACTTTCCCTAGATAAATAGCGTTTTCTGTATTTTTAAATGATTTATTTGACTTTCTACTCTTCTATATAATTTTGTAAAATATAATTCACGCTTTGTTGTTCATCTGTTTCTATTACATTTCGGATTAATATCTACTCTTTTAATGGTGGCCGGACAAAATGTCGTGGACAAAATGCCATGGTATAAATGTTGTGGATAATATACCATTGTGACATGTTGAGTGTGACCAGTACCTTTGCGACCAATACCCAATAGTCAAATATTTTGTCGGATAAACTCTGAGTATATATAATAATATTATGTTACATTTTGTCCACGACATTTTTCCGGTGATATTTTGTCCTAGTGCCTTTTAAATCATTCTGATTTCTCATGACTTAATCTACAGATAAAATGATATTTTATTATATTTAAATCATACACTTTCAATCGAGTTAAAATGTTAAATATTTGCATACCCCATTTGATTTTATAAAAATAAATTTTTATTTAAAACTACCTAAAAAGTTTCTTATCTTTTAGAGATAACGTATATTCACATTCGTCAACTTCGTCAGTTTGTAAATCCGAAAAAAAATTGTAGAATTTGTGATTTTTTGTCATATCTGCCTCATTGTAAATTTCAATTTTACTCTTTCCATTACGATCCTCATTTAGCTTTTGCGCAAATTCTTGAGCTTTGTATTTTTCATCCTTGTTAGCGCATTTTCCAATCCATTCATAAATGTGAGTTCCAGTGTCATAGATAAAAACACCATTTGAATTTAAATTGGTTTTTGTTGCATTCACCTATTTGAACTATTAAAAATCAAGTGAATATTTCACATTGTTACCTCAGAAACAATAACGTTACGTCTTTCTCCTCGTACGTGTAATAATCTAGGAGTGTAGTCAGCAGTAGTAACCTGTCTAAATCCGCTTTCACATCCACCTTTTAGATATCTAAATAATATAAATAATTAATTTATTAATTTCTAGAATAATGACAAAGAGTTACAGTGATAAGCAAATTATTTAAAAATTGTTTAATATTTTTCAATAAGACGTCAATTAATATGAAAACTATCAACTATATAGAGACAAAGTAAAGGTAAATAGTTTAAAAGATATTCAAGGAAATGAAATACAGACAACAATATGTTGTCATATTGAATATGTAGTATTCAATTCAGTCCGTAACTAGTGGACGCAGGACCCTGCGTTGCGGGGGCCCAAAATTATTACTAAAAAAATATTTACAATCATTTTCTGAAACTTTTCCCCCGCAGTTATATTTGCCTACAAACATAAAACTATCATTGAATAGAGGCTGCTGTGAATAACTATGTATTAAACTTTAGCCGAAAAATTAAAGTGGAAATATTTTACATTGCGCGGGGCCCAAATTTTGAAGTTCCGCCACTGATTCAATTTTAGATATAAATAATTTATTTAGTGTATATGTTACAGTTAAAGTATACATTTCAGTCAGTGCATACATTATCTAGTTGATGTATGCTTCCACTAGCTGTTTCAGTGAAAGTATACATTATTTTAAATAGTGCATATTTTATCTAGTTACTGTATTAATTGACTAGTGGTTGTTTACTCCAACTCAAATTCACTGAAATACACTGCCGAAAATTCGTGAGTATCAAAAAACATCGATATATTACTGATTTATAGTCTTCAAGCTCTCTTTTTAATAAATTCAATATAAATAAAATGCTTTGAAAAACAAATTTTACATTAGATTTTCGAAATAACTTTTGAACAATTCAGATTCGTAATGCTGAACTTCTCTATGTAGAACTGGTTTGCCATCAAGTAAATTATACAATTCCACAGTTTTGTAGGCAGCGGTCCCGTACTCGTCCTGCATATCAATTATTTAATTTTCAACAAACCATTCATTATTATTTCATACTTGAGTAGAATAATTACCAATCCAAAAATGCTCATCGTAAATTAATCTATTTCCCTTTTGATAAATCTATTTAAACAATAATTTTGGAATTTTACGATAAAATATTACATTCAACAAAATGTATGAATCTCCTTCATAAAATTCTCCATGTTGCATTTGAGGCCATTCAACAATTTTGAATTTCTAAATTTGAACAATTTATGAATTTAAATATTAAAATAGCCAAAAAACCATCGAACGATCTCAAACAAAGTTTATTTAGCACAATTTTCGAAATATCTAATACAGCGGTTCCCAAACTGTGGTGCGCGAACATGCTACAGATGGTTCACCAAAACCTTTTCAAATTCTTTAATTTAAATCTCTTACTCGACATGGTCATTTAAAAGATAAACCAATTGGATTTTTTTAAAGAAGGAAATGTGATATGAAAACTAAAGTTAACTCAATTATGTCTGTTGCAGGAATTAATGAAAGAGCATCAGAAGCTTCATATCTTGTAAGTTTAAGAATAGCTCAAACTGGAAAACCTCATAATTAGCGAAACATTGATACTCCCATCTGACAAAAACATGATTTCATGTATTCTTGGAGAAGAAGCCGTCAAAGATTGAATGTTTTTCTTTATCTAACAACACAGTCTGTTGAAGAATTCAAGAAATGGCAGAACAGTTTAAGGAGACACTTGTGAACAATACCAAAAAGAGAAAATTCTTTTCACTTCAATTAGATGAGAGCAATTTTGGCTTATATTAGGTAGGAGATTGTTCAGACCTCCAATTTTCTGAATTATCATTGACAGATGGTCAAAAATTTGTAAAACAAATATTTATTTTTATTCCGCATTAAAAAATCAAACCTAATTTTTAATATTATAAGAACTTTTTTCAATTTTCACCACTGATTTCTTTTCAATTGACATTTCATTTATTAAAAAGGTTGACTAAGAATCAGTAAATATACCGATGACTTTTTGATATATTTACTGATTCATAGTCTAGCTTTTTAATAAATATAATGTCAATTTTTATTGTTTAAATATATTCATTATTATGAGACAAATGGTACTTATGTATTGTTTAAATATTGATGTGAATAAATAGATAATAATAAATATAATAAATCTACAATTAAATCAAATTCAAAACTAAAATCACAATTAATTACTTTTGAAAACCATTATAGCACAATAACTAGAGATTTTTATGCACATTCACATTGAAATTCACCCATTTCGAAAATATCAAAGTTTATTTATATTTGCTCGAAATTAGGAGATATATTTAAAGTTTGATGGCCAAGGAAATATTTTGCTTCAGAATATTTACTTTGAGATAGCATTAATGGAGGGTTGTAGGATAGAATTGAATACAGTTGACAGGTATTTGTGAGTATGAATCAAGATATTTCGAATAAAGGAATTCGGAGTGAGGAAAATCAGAGATTTTTTTATCACAAAATATTTTCAATGTAATGAAGATTTCAGCAGGAGTGAAATGGGTTATCAAAGATAAAAAAGAAGATAAAATAAGAATTGAATTATTAATTTTTAGAGGTTTTCAAAATGAAATGATGAAAAATTCCACTAAACTGAAAAATATTATTTTGATATAAATATTGAGTGATTTTTCTAAAAGTTTGCGTGGTACAATTGTTAGATGATAGGGGAAGACCCATCACTACAATCACCTTAGTCAGATATTATAGAATAGGGCCAGGCAAGTACAGAGTCAACGTGTGCGCGGAAGAACGTCAATAAATAGTCAAAGTCTTCTCATAGTCCTCCATCTCCACAATCCAGATCATTAACTCAACAACCCAATTCCAAATTTACAACCCAGATCAACAGATTAGCCTTTTCAATAAAATATTTAGTTTTAATCGACAATTTGTGACTTGCATCTTAGTGATATTCTTACTTTTATTTTATGTGGTTTATTATGTAAATAACTGCCTATTTTTTCTGTTATTTTTATGTATTGTAAATAATTAAGTTTTATAGTCGACTTGCTATTTTCTACATATAAAATCTCGAATACATAATTTAGGGAATGGGGAGTAACTAATAACAAACAATTCTCGGAATTAGTATACATTATTTAATATTAGAGTATATAATTTTAATAAGATAATTCAATAGAATATGAATTACTTATAAAGGCCAACAATTGTTATATTTATAAAGGTCATGAGTATGATGAAATATAATTGAATAAATAAACATGGGGCAAACGCATATAGAAAAAATAAAATAAATATTTATTAAGCATTAAATACGTTGAAAAATTTAGTATATAAACGAGTATATAATCAGTTTATTCGTCCAAAAATTCTAACCGATTTTTGTAGTCTAAAAAAGGAAATCCTCATTAGACTTAAAAATAAGACATATAAAAAGTCTCACAAGAAATTTTTGCATTCACAATATAACACGCACGACAAAACACAAACAATTTGGTATCGAAAGTTCGGAAAAAACAAATCGAGTTGTAAATTTTAAAAGGTGAATTTTATTTTTGAATAAATTTTAGTAATCAGTCTTATTGTTATTCGATCATTTATATAAAAACCAGTAAGTTAGGGTTTTTCAAATAGTGAGACCTCAACACAATAAAAAATAAAAATGACGTAGGCCATATAATTACGCCGAGTTTAAGTGTATAAAATGGCGTATGTTTCAAACAGATCGCCTGGCTTTAAAATGATTATTAACTTGGGTTACGTGAATCATTCTTATTTTCAATTTTATTATTAGAAATTTGGATTAATAAATTTGTGTGAAATTACAATTTAATTGATTTATTGACTTTATCAATAACGCATCACAAATTACACGTTCCCAATAATTATCGAAATTTTTTATTAAAATTTTAAAATCAGACTTTCTTATTATACTATTATTATGATCACTAATATTGGCCAATGCCTTCGGTCTATAATGCTCTAGAGCTCGAATACAGAGATGACGGGAAGTGTCTCTGTATTCGAGCTCGACAGCATTAATTGATTTATGTAGTTTATACAAAAAGAAATTAAATATATTTAACTATTTAGATGCATTTCTTCTAATTAGATTTTATTTCGTTAAAAACATCCTTATCATAAAATTCAAATATAAAAACCGGCAGCGTAACAAAGCAATGACAAGTGGGCTTGTTAAAAAGATCATTATTATCAAACGCTTGAAAGATTTTTCAAAATAAAATCTAAAATTGAATTTTGTACTTGTTGATTCAATATA
This sequence comes from Schmidtea polychroa, assembly GCA_959609185.1. NCBI lineage: Eukaryota > Metazoa > Platyhelminthes > Tricladida > Dugesiidae > Schmidtea > Schmidtea polychroa. The sequence continues at coordinate 82,941 of CAUHTR010007576.1, read as the reverse complement.
AAAACCGGCAACGTAACAAAGCAATGACAAGTGGGCTTGTTAAAAAGATCATTATTATCAAACGCTTGAAAGATTTTTCAAAATAAAATCTAAAATTGAATTTTTTACTAGTTGATTCAATATAAAAACCGGCAGCGTAACAAAGCAATGACAAGTGGGCTTGTTAAAAAGATCATTATTATCAAACGGTTGAAAGATTTTTCAAAATAAAATCTAAAATTGAATTTTGCACTAGTTGATTCAATACGAAAACCACCATCGCAAAATAGCAACGAAAAGGGGGCTTGAGATAATAGAAGATTCACAGAGACAAATTATATATACAATGCCCAAATTTTCCTATAAAAAAGTTAAAACAAGACTATTATAAATATAAAATATTTCTGGGTTTAAAAATGGTTTTAAATTGTCTTTTATTTCTTATACAAACATTTTATATTTATTTAAAATTGCACAAATCATTTCCTAACGTATTTCATTCGTTCAAAATGCTCGTTGTCGAGGGGGCTCAAAAAAAAACTCTGCTCGTAGGCCTGATATATGTGTTGGGTTATTGAGTTGGTGATAATTTTAAATGTTACTCTGACTCCAAGCGTGTCTTGAACCGATTCACAAATAACACTTGACAACAGAAATCTTTATTGATAATCACAAATAAACTTTCACTCGACACTGACAATAAATTCAACACTCTGCTTGGTGACTATACAATGATTATTACAACACTCGGTGAGGAATAGCACTTGTGTATAACACCGGATTAAAAGATCACAAATTACTGATTGGTTTCTAAACTGGAATTTTGAGCTGGTTGTTTTCCTTGAATTTCTTCAAATAATCAGATAACTTCTTATCGTTTTATTTTTCAACTAATTCTTTTCTTCAAATCTTCTCCAATTATTATTCTCCACAATTATTTCCTTTACAATTACTTTTGGCAATCATTTGTCTAACAACGTTTCGTCCAACGTCTAATTTCCTCCAATAAATTTATCTCTCAAATCGTTTCTCAAATTGTCTCTCAAATCGTCTTCCAAATCGTTTTTAATTTCGCGTCACTTTGTCTCTAATTTTTCTTCTAATTCCATGTCCACTAGTTTTCCCTTATATAGTTCGCTTCTCTTGTGGCACTCTAGATAATCAAGTGTTTTTCCATTTTCCTTCTCCTGCTTTCCCCGACTGTCCCATTTTTATCTCTGACAGCTGTCAAGTTGTTTTCCTTTTTCCCTTTTTTGTTTGACCGCCTTCTACCATCAATTCTGTTATCCCTGGCAAGCTGTCGAGATAAGGATATTGTTGTTTTTCCTTTTTCCATGATTTCGAAATTCCTTCTCCTTTTTGTACTAATTAATTAGATTCCTTTTATTTCCTTTATCTTGCTCATTTTTAATTTCTTTTTACTTTCGTTTTCTTTTCTGCGTTCCAATAGATCGTCCCGTTTGTCATGGCGATCTTCCCCCAGGTAATCTTATTTATTTCTTTATAAATTGTTATTTAGGTATCCTCAACATATGTAATTACATCACTGGTGAAAACCAATGGTATTTTCTTCTGAATACATGTTAAAATCATACATACAATTTCTAATCATTCAGTCTTTGAACCAACTTTTGAATATAACATGATAAAAAAATTTAAACAAATCTATAAAATTATAAAATGATTTTTTGGAAGCAGCATTAATTAAATTTTAAACAATTAAATGATAATTTAAACCTTTTGCTGTGAATAATATATTTCATAAAAATGAAAAATTTTTCGACTATAAGATAATGCTTGTCCTTTTCCTCTGAAATTAATCTTATAGTCGAAATGTTTTTCATTTGTATTAAATATATCATTCACAGCAAAAGGCTTAAATTATCATTTAATTGTTTAAAAATTAAATAAAAATTGTTCAATTTAAAATTTCATTACAAGAAATTTACTTCAATTCGCCAAATAAATAATCCAGGACGGACACAAGTTTTAGCTTTATTCCAAGCTGGCTCATTTTCAGCTGATGATTCTAAAATATGAAATAAATAAATGAAATTTAGGAAGACTATAAAGGCTACTCTTGATAGTTCTGTCTTCACTGCTCCCAATTAATTCAACATTGGTATTCTTCCAATCGTATTTACCTTTCTGCATGGTTGACAAGACAAATAAATTAATAAAAAATTTTTATGATTTATATAAAAATAGTACAATGAAAAGCGAACAATGAATTGTATGTATTGTTTAATCCAGTCCACTTTTTCATAGGCTGTCCAGATAGAACAGACATGTTTGGTTTGTGAGTCGAAGCAATTTATGGTTGGATGCACGCTTGGAATGTGATTAGGAGCTGCGTGTATTTTTATTCTTACGCTGATGATTATGAAATGACAATCAATTTATTTCTGAAAACCAGCAGACTGAGCTAAATAATTTTTCATTGATTTGAAACTATTTTCGAAACGCAAAAGTCATATAGTCATAATATTATCCGTTGTATTGGAAGGGAATTTGGAGAAGTATGAAGAAACTGATGTTACATGCAAAATGTTCCCTGTTTTAATGGGGAGTCAATTATTACTAATGCATGAAGTTAAATGCCTTCAAATATCAAACAATTGACTCACCACATAAATTATCTCGTTCTTACAATAGTAAACTTGAAGTATGGATACATAATTTAAATATTTTTTTGAAAACTTAAACTTAAAAGAGCCAACTATAATAAATGATATTGCCAACAAAGTTAACGAAAAACTGAATCTGTACTGATTCTTCAAGTTTCGAGAATTTTAACACGTGGCTTCCGTGATCCGGGTTCAACACGTTGCTGAGTGCTTTGTATTAGTTTCTCTCTTGGTAGTTGACGTCAAGATAAGAATAACATTCAAGGGCTATCTCTTCTTTGATTGCGGAATAAACTATCTCCCAAGTAAATGGGAGGTAGTTCTTGAAGTAGAATGTGAATGCACTCCAGAATGACATATTAAACATGTTTTCAATGTTTTTCAAAATTTTGCTTTTGTTGAGTACCTGAAAAGCAAAAAATTTAATAATGTTCCAAAATGAATAAAAATGATCGAGGGAAACTGGCTAGAATAAATGATGTTATACTTTCAAATAAATGAAAAAATGAATAAATCGGAAAACAAAAAATATGGCAAAAAATCAATGAAATCGAACAATTGATTACGACAAGGTCGTTTTTAATTAATAAGTGCAAATGAAAATGGAGTAAACAAAAGCAAAAACAATTTGGAATGGAAATCCCTTATCTCAAGAGTTTACACGAGATAATTTTGGGCAAAAACCTAAGAAAATCAATAAATTATTTCATTTAACCAAAAAATTTAAATTAAGAAAGTAAGACAAGGAAATTACAAGAACTAAATAAAATATTTAAAATGAAATAAGAAAGAAAAGACAATATAGTAGATATTTAACTAAGACACAAAAAAGGTGAGTAAAATAAAAATTAGGCATAAAATGGCAGTAAATTAAGAAGATCGGACGGTCAGCATCCGCGAAGAAACCGAACTTGGAACTCAGCAAACAAAAATGTTCATAGAAATGAAATACTGCAGACGAAATCAGAAATAATGATAACAGTAAGATCTGTTGAATTATTATTATAAATATTACAAATATTATTAAGGTTATTACAAATCTGAAGTATCTCTAGGAATTCTGGAAATCGAAATGATTAGCGAAATCGTTCGAAAAAAATGATATTTTCTGTCAATAGGGCGGTAAATTTAGGCTTTCATAGAGGTGTTGATATCTTAATTGGTCTGATAAACATGATTTCTAATTTTTAATATGAATTTTGAAATGATAAGTTGCTTAAGACAGTGGTTGTCCAAACTTTTCCGTTTGGCGAACCGGTAGAAAACTTTTCGATAGCATCAGGGACCGGTGCCACATTTACTAATTATTTCTTTTTATTTAACTTTAAATATGTTATTTTATTTGTTCAAAGCATGCTTAGAAAATTCTATAATCTTGACTCCATCAATCATTACCGTTTAATACTAATCGTTATATAAGCTTTGTCTGTTATTATAAGAACTTTTTTTCCAATTTCACCACTGATTTTTTTCCATTGAATTTATTAAAAAGAGCTTGAAGACTATAAATCAGTAATATATCGATGTTTTTGATATTCAAGAATTTTCGGCACTGCCTTTTTTTATGAGAACTGTCTGTTTTAAAATAAAAAAAAATTAGTTTTTTTTATAATTTTTATAATTTTTTAGCTATTCTTAGAAGTTAAGTCTTAATAAAGAAGAATATAAAGAAAATCTTGAAAAACTGTACTGAATTGAATGCTTACATTTGAAGGTACAGAACATTTTTGGAAGTATCACAAATTTAATAACAGTTCTCATATCAAAACATACTGTAAACTTTATTTTATTTTTAAGTTTTATTTTTCATTGTAAAATAAAAATAGCATTAGTTAATTCGTGGCTCGATTGTTGATAGTTCTACCCGTAAAGGAGAACATGTATTCATTCTACTCTTGTATTTCGTCTTAGTAAAGCTCATGCCCGAAAAACCAATTTCACAGAAGTACGTTGAAGGAAATGGGAGAATAACTTTCAAAGCAATTTCAGTAAGCTCAGAATATTCAGGTTTGGCATATATCCAAAATGAGACTAGTGATATCATGGTTTGGAAACTCATATTCTACCCTTCGTCAGCACTTAGATCTAACAGTTTATCTTGTAAAATGACATTAAAATCAGCAGTTAACACTATAAATGGATTTTGGATCCATTCAGTTCCAATACGAGGATCCTCTTCTCTTAGAAAGTAAAACTCGAAACGGTGAATTAAATTAGTTAAGTGTTCAGTGATGACCTTTCGTAGAAAAGAGATATCAAGTTTTTCGCCTGCTTTAATGATGGTTGTGGATAAATTTTAAAAAATATCGTAACAATCTTGCAACACTCTACTCTTTCATGGTTCTAGCTTTCGTTTATGACCATCGACCTTGTCAGTCATTGTGAAGCATGAAGCCATCTTTCCTTGCATGGAGGTGTTGAGCTCATTTAAACTAGAAAATATATCTGCCAAATAAGCCAATTTATATCTAAATAGCCCTCACCAATTTGGTTTTCTTTCAGGCAGAAATTGGGAAAGCTCCATTCGCATTTCAAAAACTTTTAACAATATTTTGCCTCTTGACAACCAACGTACATCGGCATGCAATAGAAGCAGTTGGTGTTCAGCCTCCGTGTCATAACACAATACAGCGAACAGTCTTGAATTCAAATCACTTGATTTCACATAGTTCACAACTTTTACAACTTCGCTGAACACATTGTTCAGCTCTGTTGATATCTTTTTGGTAGCAATGCTCTCACGATGAATGAAACAATGTGTTGACTTGCATTCCGGTGCTATCGCTTTAATTTGCGTAACCACACCGTAACGTCGCACAGTCATAGCTGCTGCGCCATCCGAACTTACACCAACACAGAATTTGAAATCTATTCCGCATTTGCCAACAATATAATTTGTTAGCACCTTGAATATTTCAGAACTAGTGGTATTTGTCGTTAATTCTGCAAAAAAGAAATACTCTTCTTTCAAGTCATCTTTGTATTGGAATCTCACATATACAATCAGAATTCTCATGTTAGCTACATCCGTACTTTCATCCAGCTGCAAAGAAAAAAACTTTTCTATTTTAATTTGATCTATCAGTTAATCTTCCAAATCATGAGCCAGATCATCAATGCGTCGATCTATAGTGTTATTCGAGATAGGCATTTGGGACACCTTCTTTTTCGCCTGCTCACCCAACATTTCTAAGCAGACATCCTTAATGGTCCATTGACCACCACTTTGGGAACCACTGGCTTAAGATTTTTTTAGGAATTTAGATTTTTAGAACAATTGACGAAGTATGTGTCTGCGAAATACTTGGTGAGAATTAATGATTGCCGATCCGGTTCTGAATCTTCTTAAGTTTAAAGAGGTTTCATCAGATAAATAAATGGACCAACGAGAAGGTTGAAATTCAAACCAATGGATGGCTCGAAACAAACGAGGAGACCTCACCTTTTGGCGATAGCTACCCGCTAAATCGCAGTACCAACGTCTCTTGCGATGAGCGTTTAGTGGCCGATTAAAATAATTATGCGTGGTTGCGAGAGGGATGGAAATATAGCGAAAGTGTCAAATGGATAAACGACCAACACCAAAAGATTCTCTCCAAAGGTAATAAATAAATCATAATAAAGAAATCAAGGGAAGAGTCAAAAAAATAAAAACGCAAGAAAACGAAATAAAATGATATATCTCCACAGATGTCGGAGATAGTGCGGGAGGTAGAAATGTTTAAAGGAAACTGCTGGTAAACAAGATAATTATCTACAAATGTCAGGAAATGACAAGTTTTAAAAGAAAGACACAAATTGCAAAGGACAGAAGAAAATTTATTAAAGGATAAAACAAAAAATCCAAAAGAGAAAACGAAAGAAGAATATAATTGTTAAATTCCTAAGTCAAAGCAGGAAAGTAACCGGATCAATTGTGCAGTTAAGTGGTCATACAATTAAAGTGTTCCCAGAGTACTATTCCTCCTGAAGGGTTATAATAAGCAACCGAATACGTTTAAGTTGCATTGAGTAACTGGTATCATTGTAATCGTTATAGCCATTTGTGGTATTCAATAAAGTTATATTGTTCAAGAATTCGTTATTGTTGTTGAATAAAACACGCTCAGAATCAGATACTAGTTATTTATTTGACAAACCACTGACAACAACCGCAACACTTTTCTTCATGAAACATTTAAAGAAACACTGGTTAACAGGTTGACAAGCATAGAAAATAGTTTAAAATGTTCATGAAGCCATACTATTCTAGTGGTCGTATTCGATATTGTGATGCTATTAGGAACATTACTAAGTTTTTTCAAAAATAAAAACCACTTGTTAATTCATTATTGATACTGCCGAATTGTTGGCGCTCAGGAGTGTTAGGGGTATTTATGGATCTTTCAGTGACTCCTTCCTAAACGCCTTCTTGATTATTGTCTTTATGCCATCTGTGTACCCCTGGTGATAACCATGTTGGTGTTGTACACAATGGTTGAAAATCCATGAGCAGGTGCGCTCTATTGCTAAAACTACTCTTCATGATATTTTCATTTTCGAGTTCTCGACTGTCGATAGAAGGTCATACTTCATTGTTCATTATCTATTTCTTTCTTAGATTATTGTTGTTGATTTATGTAATTATGGTCCTCCTTACCAGATGTTTTCTAATGTTATCTCCCAAAATTTTGCGCAGGGATCCGCCCTTATTTCCCAGTTAATAAATGTCATTCTTTTATTCTATGCAATACCTGTGAATATTCAACCTATCTTTCAAATATTTGAACAGGGATCTGCCTATATTTTCAATTCTGACCTATTTGAAACCCTAACCACTCGTAGATTCTTTAATATTGCCCAAACTGAACATTATCTACTTCCAACCGATCTTAGTTACTCCACCACCGCTTCTAACCCCATAAAATTCATCAAAATAACGGTGACGAACCCGTCCTATGCTACCTCTATTTAAGACAATGCTCCGACCTGTCGAACATCCACTGTCACATCAGTGTGAGTGCCAACGGTGCACAAACATTGTTCAATTCGCAGACTTTAAAAACATAAAAATTATAAAAATCAAATCAAATAACATTCATGTAAACTGTAAATATTACTCCAAATTCAAAAGCGAAATAAACAATAAAAGAACAAAACAACAAAAAAATATAACTAAACTAAATTAAATTTAAAGTTTTATTAAACCATTACATAGCATAAAATTATACTTTACATAAAATTACACTTTACATAAAATTACTAAAATCCAATTCAATTTACCACGATGGCATAAACCGAAAACTGAGAGAGCTGATAGCAAATCTTCTAAAATGTCAAAAATAATTGAATTTGCCATTGTCTGAAAACAAGTTGTTCAACTGAATTTGCAATCAGCAATTTATACTGATTTTAACTGTGCATTCATGCATTCTCTGCCACTAAATTCAATCAGAATGCAGTAAAATTTCAATTACTTTTGCATGCATGCATGAGTGTGTGTAATTATTTAGTTTTAATCTAATTGATTTAATTAATTAATTAATTTAATTTTTATTAATTTTAACAATATAATTTTGTATATTTTATAATTTAAATAATTTTAACTAATTTTATTTTAATTTTCCTTAATTTTAACCATTTAATTCTATAACTTTATAGTTTACATAATGTTAACTAATTTTATTGTAATTCTTATTATTTTTAACGATTTAGTAAATTTTATAATTTACATAATTTCAACTAATTTTATCTTAATTTTTATTATCTTATCAGTTTTACTGGAATTTCTTTAGTTTCAATTTTTACATGTATTTATTTCTTTATTTTACTTCATTTAATTTTTAAATAATTTTTTTCTGTTCCTTTTCTTAACGTATACACTCATTGTCATAGCTACTTCGTATGTTAATGCGAGCCATAACATCCCTAATTAATTCGATTATAGTCTTTCGTATGTAAATATGACCAATAATCCTTCTTAAAATTTCTTTTTCATATTATTAATTAATTTATTATCAATTATTGTTTTATTTATTATTCATTTATTTTTTCTAGTGGGCAGATTTACAGCATGCGTTATTTTTCTGTTAACTGTATTGGTGATTGCAACTTCTTGCGTTTCCTTATTTTATAATACGTGTTTTATTTATCCTCGATGTGTTGTGCACTTTATTTTGCATTATTTGATGTATGATTATAGATTTTAATTCAACTTGGTGCGGTTTTTATGTATGTATTTCCTATCCATTACAACAAACTCTCAATTCTCGGTTCTATCCCAACAGAATTAAGGACTCATGAATATTAATGCCAAATTTATTATTTTAATTATTTTTTAAATTAATATGAACCCCAACATTCTTTTTATAATTGATCTGGATAAGACAAAGAGTGAAAAGGCAATTTTAAATAATTAATCAATGAAAAGATAAGTAAAAAACACAGAAACACACAATTAGTCTGTGAAAGGCATGAATCGAACAATGAGACAAGATTAAATTTTCACCAGGGACTTCCTAATAATTTATTATTAAAATGCTTACATTGTGTACTATCAATGATCATATGCCGTGGAAATAAGGATAAGTATTTGAAGTTAATTAAATTATTCACAGATTTGTTTTGGCGGAGTCTTGTAAATTGTGAAAATTTAACCTTGTTCAGCTATTTCATTGTACTCTTGTTGCTAAACAACGCTTTACTCGCGAATAGTTTAAAATCCTACAACATTTGAATAGATGTCGGGAAAACTGCAAACCAATCTTAGTGAATTACTAAAGATGAGGCGTCGTTTACGACTACTGATAAAACCATATCAAGAATTCTGATTCATAGTTGCACACAGAAGGACTTATTCTCTGTATTTTCATTGAAAATAACTATACACTCATACCTCGCTTTACGGCCTAGATACGTTCCAGGAAAGTTGGGCGCAAAGCGAAACGCCGCATAACGAATAAAATATGATTTTGATACAATTCCATAAATTCAATAGGATTTTTGGCCGTATAACGAAACATTTTAGGCCGTAAATCGAAAAAGTGCCGTAATTAAAGTAGGCCGTTATAGCGAAAAGCCGTATAAAGAGCAGCCGTATAGCGAGGTATGAGTGTATTGAAAAAGTAATAAAAACAATATTTATTACGAAATAAGATTTAAAATAAACAGTTGACATATTTATATTTTGTTTTCATCTTTGATTTTTTTTAATTCAATAATTTTTAAATAAATACTTGTAAAACTATAGATCAAAACAATATATAAGGTACACGATATTTCGGCACAGCATTTGTCAGGTGTGTATAATACACCATTTCCAAATTGAATCTGCTATAAGCACACAATTTGAACATAATATTCACGTGATATTGTATGTGGTTTCATAAAAAATACACCAATACGTGATAAACTCAAAATTATGTACTCATTTTTCATCCTGATGTTTGTTTAAGAAAATTTTAAGACTTGAATTTTGATCCATATAGATATGAGATCATTATTCAAGTTTTTAAATATTACTTTTAGTCAACATTTGTGTTATAAATTATTTTAAATTAATTTTCAGATTTTTAGGAATTTTATGAAAATTATTTTGATGTAATGTAAGTCAGATATATTTTTAATTATAATTAAATAATTAAATCAATCGCCAAAAATGTATCACTATTTAGATTTCTAGAGTGTAAAATGTATCTCATTGCGCTATCAATGAGAACATCAGCGTGAAATCAAAGTAAGTATGTATGTTTCTATAATGTAAGATTATTGATTTTTTTCTTATATTATAGGAAGCGTACCTCAGCGGTGTCACCTTTTAGAAATTGGCAGGTGTAACTTCTAATGAATTTTCAGCACACGGGTTAGTTTATATGTATTTTAAAATATAACTTATTATTTTTTTATATTATAGACAATTTTTATTAAATGCAACGCTGTGTAGAAGATTCGATTTGGAAATGGTGTATGCATTGTTTCATTGATACTCCGGTAGACTATTTATCAAAAATTTATTTATATTTCAGGACGACGAAAAAGGGTATTTGACTTACACTCAAGGCAAAATAGACTGACTTTTTTCGAACTGAATATTCACCATTACAAAAATAGACTTAACAATTAAACCATTTTTTAGTTTTCTTTGTTTTCATGTGATTTTAACAAAATAAACTACAAAACAAAATATATTTCTCTTCTCTAAAATTTTGGATGAAAATTAAACAATAAAACAGTTAGGTAAATTGTATTAAATATTAAAATTTTCTTAACACCAACGTCATTATATTTTGAAATATAAAAGCGAATCATAATTACCGAAAAAAGTTAACACAATGCCATCTATTTAATTTTCAATTAATTTTTTAAAATTCTCAGCATTTGCGCCTTTGACATCTTTATTAATAACCGTAACCGGAGCTTGGGGATAATCCGTTTCTTTCAAATAATTCTGAAAATTAAAAATATATTTCTAGATCAGATACACTATATGGATTACATGGGCATATATTAATGCATTTTTTCTTTCATTAGGACTCGATCCTTCTCCAACATAAACAAAAACTACTTGACCGTTGTCAACAATAAAAACATCCTTATTTGTTATGATAATTAAAATGAAAATCAAATTGAAAAACTTACATCTTCATTTATTTGCGATTTATTCACTTTTCCCGCAGCGACTTTTTCAAATTTTAAAGAACCAGTTGCATCAGATATTCTGTGATTCATAATAATATTAATTACTAATTTTACAATTCGCAAATTATTCATAACTAGTTTGTTTAAATATTCGATATTTACCATTATTTTATTAAATATAATTTACGGATATTTAAAGTTTTTTTCCAAAAAATTATAAATGACTAAATCTTTGATGGGATACTTGCCAAAGTAATGTCAAGATATGTTGACATTAAACATCATACGAAACGATTGACGAGGATCGAAATAGACTGAGAAACATTGAAGAACGGCGATTGACAAATAGACAAGAAATTGTAAATAAATTCGACGTGTTATTAGTTATTTAAGCTTAAACGTTAAAAGGAAATGTAAGAGGCCGAAAATGAAAATGCGAAAACCAATAATCGGTCCTTAAACACTTACAATTAACAAATCGATGATCACAAAAATCAAAGATATAATTTGATATAAAAATCTAAGAATAATTTATAAAATTTGCTGATTGGCTTTGATCGATTTGTTCTGTTTCTTCAACTTCACCAACTACTTCTGATGATTCGATTTCTTCATTATTTTGTTGGACATGTTTGAATTTCGGAAAAGTAAAATTAAGGTGTATAGATAAAATAAACAAATTCAATGTCAATTGAAAAGAAATAAGTGGTGAAATTTGAAAAAAGTTCTTATAATATTTTAATTACTTAATATAATATTTCATTTTTAATATTTTATAAATAATAATAAGTTTTGTATGATAATTCTGATATTATCTCATACTAGGAAATTTGGTAGATATGTATGAACTCGAAAAACTGTTACTTAAAATAAATTTCAGCAACGTGTTTATCCCCTTTTGAGATTTAATTATATCTTTAAAAAATATAAAATAGAAATTAATAATAATAAGTCGAATAATGAGTATTTTAGAAATATTAACATTTGCGAGCATAATCTTCTTTTACTAATTCCAATTCCATTTCAGTCAATTTTGTTTAAAATAATGAGAAATATATTCTTTGGTGGTATTTGGAGTTTCCAAATGAAAACATACAGATCTATAATTTGAAAGTTGACATTTTTTCATTAAACTAAAAGCTTGAAACTTTATGAACAATATTAAAATACTTTTCGCTTTCTATTCCAAAATTATTTTTTCGATATATTTAAAGGAACGTAATACTAGGACGCTAAAAAAGTATATCAAAATAATATTTGTTATCATGAAATTTTTTTATAAATATTGATAAAAATGCAATTATCCCACTTGAAAAGTTGAGTTTCTTGTAAATTTAAAAGTTTTAGATGTTGATCTTCCTCTTCGGGATCGGAATTTGATAAATGTTTGAACAATTCATGAGTTGATGGAGTTTCTTCTTCATCGAGTACCTCAATTTTTAATTTTCCATTTCGATCGGCATTCAATTGCTGAGCAAATTGTTGTGCTTTGTATTTTTCATCTTTATTTGCACCTTTGCCAATCCACTGAAAGATAGTTGATCCAGTATCGTAAATAAAAACGTCATCAGATTTCAGATTTTTTTTGGTCGCCGATATCTGAATAAAATTTTATTTAAGTTATATAAATAATCATTTGAATTACCTCAGTAATAATAACGTGTCTTTTATCGCCTTTAAAATGTAGAAGTCTTGGTATATATTCTCTAGTAATAACATGTCGAAATCCACTTTCATGCCCACCCTTCAGATATCTTAAATATAAATATTCATTTTAATTATAAAAAATTTTGACATTAAAATCAAAATTTTACCTATAATAATAATAATAATAATAATAATAATAATAATAATAATAATAATAATAATAATAATAATAATAATAATAATAATAATAATAATGTTGAGGATAATGTTGAGGATAACAATTTATAAAGAAATAAATAATATTACCTGGGGGAAGATCGCCATGACAAACGGGACGATCTATTGGAACTCAGAAATGAAACGGAAGTAAAAAAAAATTAAAAATTAGAAAGATAAAGGAAATAAAAGGAATCAAACAGGAAAATGAAAACCAAGGTCAGTACTAATTAATTAGTACAAAAAGGAGAAGGAATTTTGAAATCGGGGAAAAAGGAAAACAACAATAGAAGGCGGTCAAACAAAAAAGGGAAAAGGGAAAACAACTTGACAGCTGTCAGAGATAAAAATGGGACAGTCGGGGAAAGCAGGAGAAGGAAAATGGAAAAATACTTGATTATCTGGAGTGCCACAAGAGTAACATTTAAAATTACCACCAACTCAATAACCCAATAATAATAATATTAATAATAATAATAATAATAATAATAATAATAATAATAATAATAATAATAATAATAATAATAATAATAATAATAATAATAATAATAATAATAATAATAATAATAATAATGTTTTTAATTAGATAAATATTATAGTCGGTGTTTCTGACTACACGTGTTCTGTAAAAACAATTAGATAAACAACACTCAACGTATATTTGTAATCAAATTCGTATAATCTACAATTTACAAAACTCCGAATATTATAATAAAATGCCTTTTCTGACTATTCAATAAGTCTCGCTGTAACCGCTTTGGTTATGCACGTTCTACAACAATAATAACCTCTTTTCTTTACTTTTTTACTCCTTTTATTTTATTTTCCTTTCCGCTAATTCTATCTAATTTTAAGTTTTCATTTTATCCTACTATAATTTCTTCGTCACTATCTGAGGCAAAATGTCAATTGCTTCTGAGTTTGAGCTCCATTAAATAGTTGAAATAATTGCATTGATGAATGGCATTTTAACTAGATCGTCTCCCTTTGACAAGCTTTGCCTAGCGCCTTTTTTCATATTTTCTCCTTTGAAAGAAATAATTAATTTTCTCACCGTGCGTCTCTATTGCGATAATCTTTTTCCCATTACTCATGTCGTCATAATAATGGTTTCCCAGAATCAACTTTGTTTACTTTTCATTCTGTTTACTTCACTCGTGTTTTTCTTAATTAATTAATTAACGATTTTATGCTTTTGTACGCTTTCTTGCATTTGGACACTTTGTGAACATGATCTTTTCCATTATATCATTTACAACTGACCCGTTTTCATATTTTAATTCGATGATTTCTTGATTTTGAATTTTCAATATTCCGTTTTTAATTATTTGGAAATTTTAAATTTAAGAACCCCAACATATACAATAATGTTGGGTTATTGGTTGGTGATAATATTTGCAAAATTAAAATTCTTACACTGACTCCAAGCGTGTCTTTAACTGGCCCACGAATAACACTTGACAACAGAAATCTTTATTGATAATCACAAATAATTTTCACTTTACACTAACAATCAATTCAACACTCTGCTCGGTGATTATAAAATGCTTATTGTAACACTCAGTGAGAAATAGTACTCGTGTACAAGACCGGATTGAAATATCACTAACTACCGATTGGTTTATCGACTGGGACTTTGAGTTGGTTGTTTTCATTGACCTTCTTCGACAACTTTATTCAAATATTCAAATATTCAAATAACTTCTTTTTGTTTATTTCTTAACTAATTCTTCTCTGAAAATCTTCTCCGACAGTTATTCTTCACAATTATGTTTTAACAATTATTGTCCAACAAATCGTTTTCTAATAAATACTCGTCTCAATGACTTCTATGAATTTTCTCCCACAATTTCTCCGTAAGTTTGATCTCTTTTTTGCCGTAGACTGTTGCCTATTTTTCCGTTCTAATTTTTCGTCTGACATTATGTCTGATTTTTGTGTCGGTTTTTGTCTGATTTCTCGGCAAACAGTTCTTCCTTATATAGCTCGTTTCATATGTGGCGCTAAAGCAGGGGTTCTTAACCTTTTCAAACATATGGACCCCATAAAAATATAATTGGTACCGACGGACCCCTAAAATATTAAAAAATTAATAAATTGATAGTAAAACATACATTTTTTAATAATTATTTATAAATCTGTTTATTCAGCTTCAAACAAAAATAATTTTTTTTATAAATAGTGCCACGGACCACTTGGAAACCGTTCGCGGACCCCTGGGGGTCCATGGACCCCAGGTTATGAACCACTGCGCTAGAGATAATCAAATGTTTCCCACTGCTCTTTCTCCCGCATTTCCCGACTGTTCCCATTTTATCTCTGACATATGTCGAGATATGTTTTGCTTTTTTTCCTATTTTGTAAGGCCGACTTTTCTCGTCCACTCCGATATCTCTGACAAGCTGTCAAGATATTCCTTTTCCTCTTGTTCTGTTTTTGGAATTAGAAATTCCTTTTTTCCTTTGTACTAATTAATTAATAATGACATTTGTTTTGCTTTCTTGTTTGTTTTCTTTTGTTTGGTTTCTTTTTCTCATTTTCCATTTCTTTTTACTTTTGTTTCCTTCAACGATTTCCTCTGAATCGTCCCGTTTGTCATGACGATCTTCCCACAAGTAATTTTATTTATTTATTCATAAATTTGTTATTTAGGTAATAATAGTAACAAAATCAGTAAAATATTTTATCCATCACCATTTATCGTATATTTTTTCATTTTAATAATTATTTAACCATTAATTTTATTAAACTTAATTATCAAAGATAGACATTTTTTATTTTCTTTCTTATATCGCTACAATAGCAGTAGAAACCAGCCATTCCTCTTGAATTCAAACTCTTTGCAGGAAAAAATAACATAAAGTGTAGTGAACAAAAGAAAAAGAGGCGGAATTAAATTATAAGAGAATAGACAAATTAAAGTAGAAATACAATATGAATGTGATAAAGTCTTGAAGTAATCGTCAATTTAATTCTGGCAATATTTGGAAGTTTATTTACTGCTCTTAATAGTATTTGATATGACTAAACTAATTCTATAAAAGTATCATTCAGAATAAAATGTTCTCTGCAGACTCGATAAATTTATTTTAATTCTTTTCTCTGTCTGAATTCCAAAGTTTCATTACTAAATATTGTGCTTATCCTTCAAAAATATTACTTTATTAAATTGACTTTCAAGCACTAAAATCAGTATTTGTAAGTTTTTTGTAATGCATACTTAATGTTTGGATAAATGAGCAAAATAAATAAATGAAATAATCAAAGAAAAATAAAAATATTAACCATAAAATGAAATAGATATAATAGAATGATATACAGGTAACCCTCGATTAACACGGTACTTGAATAACACGATTTCGCTTTAACACGGTTAAAATATTGCGGCACACCCTTGTCTAACACGATATTTTTTAGCACGGTTTTGATTTTACACGGCTTCAAAATTGATGAAAACCCTCAATTAACACGGTTTCAAAATTCAAAACTTCACACTCAAATCATTAAGAGAAGGATTTGAGATGGCTAAAAAATTAGAAAACCATTTCCTTGACAATGATCCGTCAATGGACGTAGTCTGAAAATTCAACGCGAGATAGAAAAATGCTTAGCTCCTTACCGAGAAGTCGAGAAAGAACTTTAAAAAAAATCAAAAACAGGCTCTTCTCACTGATTTTATAACCATAATCCAGAAACCACAAGCGACTAATGAAGTGTCAGAACATTATTCAAGTGATGAAGAAGCACCAGTAAAAATGAATCAGCCACACATTACATATTTTTTCAGAGATTTTGAGAGTGATGATGAAGTTGAAAGTGATTATTATGGAATTTGTTAAATTATGCCATATTTTTATTTTGATATTTATGCAAAATGAATTAATTTATTTTACTATTCTTTGTTAAATTTTGATTTCAAGTCTATTTGTATTTCAATCTTCCTTTTTTTGTACTGGATGCATGAAAATAATAAAAACTATCAAAAACATAAATCATTTTTTAAATTTTTTGGAACCAAACCCCATGAATTGTATTAATTGTTAGTCTCGATTAACACGATTTTAATTAGCACGGAGTATTCTTGGAACCAAACTACCGTGTTAATCGAGGGTTACCTGTAACATCACTTTGATTCAGAATCTTTGCTTTTCATACAAATCATATGGAAATCATAGATATTATTATTATTATAATTATTATTATTATTATTATTATTATTATTATTATTATTATTATTATTATTATTATTATTATTATTATTATTATTATTATTATTATTATTATTATTATTATTATTATTATTATTATTATTATTATTATTTATTAAAAACCTTATTTGAACCATATTTATAAAATAAATTTGAATGTGAGTAGCAGATCTTTCATTTTCGGACCCATTATTGAAAATTACTTCTATAATAATACTGTGTTCCCCTAGCATAAACCCGGATTTGTATTTATTCTTTCATAAGTTTTTTCAAAAAATATACCACCATTTAAAACATTTCAAACATTTTTTCAACATTTAAATGTATATTTTGATTACAATTTATATAAGGGTATTAAAATATTTCATTGTATGAAAATAGCTATAAAATACTTATACTTCTTTTAATATGAGAAAAAGGTTTGGAGAGATTTCACTTCTTACTGTCGCTTTATTGAGGTTATTTGAAGAAATGGTGACTACTGATATGCAATTTATTTATATCCACATTCAAATTTATAAACAAACATTTTAATATAGAAAATTGTTAACAATAAGTGACAAATGAAATATTATTAAATATAATTTATGTGAATTATGTGGCGTGATGTAAACAGTTAGAGTAAATGATAATAATAATTCATAAAGACTAACTTAAATATCACATTATTTAGGGTAAATAATTTAGTGAACTTGATAAAATAAAATAATTATTTATGGGGCCATTTTAGAATCTTCATTTGGCGGGATATTTACTACAGAAAAGTTAATAAACCAAATACTTGTTCCATTTTAATAAAATATCTCAATGATATGACCATATCTTAAAACTTTTTATTTCTAGTACAAAACAACAAGAGAATTGAAAAGCATTCAGTATCACACCTTTTCCAATGAGGGTTGAAATGCTTTTATTTTTTATAGAAAGTAGAAATGAGAAACTTTGTATGCCCAACACAACAGAAAATTACATGAAATGCCAAGTAAATCATGTTTGAATACGAATAAATATTGTTGACTTTATAAAAGTTTCACCAGGAATAATGTTATAACTTCTTCAAACGTTCCTTATTTATCAACAAAATTAAATAAGATTTAAACTTTATTTTTACAGCGCAATTTTCATAATTGATCAAAACAAACATCTACAACAGGGATCGGGAACCTTTTTATTGCAAAGACCCAAATATTAAATTTTGATCCAGTGTTAAAAATTCATTTGAATGTGACACAAAAATAAGAAAAAGAAATTTAATGAGATTTTTGTTGTTGAATTTCCTTACAAAGTTGGTTAATATTTGGTAAATAATCAGTTGATTTCAATTTTAACCATGACTGGCGACTCACATCATTCAGTTGACTTCTTAATTTACTTTTTATATAATTCATATTGGAAAATAATTTTTCACAAAAATATGTGCAAATACAAATTTCTTCAGCTAAAAATAGTTGTCGGGTAAACAGTTCCAAACATCTAAGATAATTTGATCTTGTTTTTTGAGTTCATTTATTTCAGACCATTTGTGTTGTAATGACAAGGCTGATTTATGCCGTTCAAGGTTTTCAAGTTCATGGATCAGGTGTGTAAATTTTGAACACCGGAATGCTTTGTCTTCTAAATCTACTAATTCAAGTTCAAATTGAGTTTGAAAAATTTGAGGAAAGGCTGAAAAATTCAGTTTGGAAAAATCTGTTTAAATTGGTTTGATGACAAGATTGCTTTTTCTTTCCTAAATTCTTGAAAGCGACCAGCAAATAAAATTGATATTTTCTGAACAGCTTTTTTGAGGAACTCGATGTCAATGCTACTCTCAGTATCTCTATTTTCATCTTCAACTTTCCTATTTTTTGCCATTGGTTTTTGGCATTTTGATGTTTAAATACAAATTTGAAGTTGCTGGTGAAGGTTGAGTTACACTTTGAAAAATAATTCACAATTAATTAACTTTCTTGAAATTATTATTAATTAATTAAAATAAATCAATTTTATTTAATTAAATATCAATTAGAAAAGTAATCAATTTTCAAGTATATTTTTATTGTTTATCAAAACTAAAATTGAATGTGAACATTTTTAAATAAATTTATTTCGTCAAAATACCCAAGAGCCGCAGGTTCACGACCCTTGATCTAAAACAATCTATATGAATAATTTTGCAATTGGGGATAAATCTTGCAATGGGAATTTACCCTTTTACGAAATCTGTTTGGCAATTAATGTCAAAATAATTTTCTTACTAAGTTACTTTTTTCAACTGAAAATAACGTGTTACGCCTTAAAACAATTTACTCGAAAACTCAATTTTTCCAGAAAAAGCCAATATTAAGGAATTTCTTAAACTTTAACTAAATGACTTTATTAATGAAACGCATAAAATATTTGTATAAGTTAAGAAATACCATTCTGATTGAAATACAAATTTTTGATGTTGGAATAAAAATTATTGAAGTTTCTTTTGATATAAAAAATTATGAAAAAAATATTTTAATTAGATACTCTTTAAATTTGTGAAAAGAAAAAGTTTCTGATATTTTGTATATTGGTCAAATTTCATCCATTTATTATAATGATAAAATAATTAATAATTAAATTACACAATATTTGGGAAATAGCTCTTGAACAAATTCGATTCGTAATGTTGAACTTCTCGATGTTGAACAGGTTTGTCATCGAGCAACGTATCCAGTTCCACTGTTTTGTACGCAGCGGTTCCATATTCATCCTGTATATGATCATTTTAATAACGAACTTAATAACTGTATATACTTGAGTTGAATATTTCCCAATCCAGAAATGAACATCGTAATTCAATTGTTTTTCCTTTTCATATATCTAAATAACTTCAAATAAATTTCGTCTATATATTACATTTTCACCGACATTGAGCACTACATATGAATCACCTTCGTAAAACTCCCCATATTGCACTTTTGGCCATTCAACAACTTTGAATTTCTGAATATTTCAAATTTCAATAATTTAATTTAATAATTAGTTAATAATTTAATTTATATAAATTAATTTACAAATTTTTTAGAAAAACATGAAGCTTTTAAATAAAATGGAACTAAAAGGAATTTTATTATAATAAATAAATCAAATATTCATATATTAGTGAATCATTTATACAACTGTAACCATAAAATCAAATAAATTAAAAATAATTTTTAATTTTTAATCAATGTCAAGTTAAGGCACTGACCATGTGTAAAATTGATTTTTTGGAAAATTCCTTGATCATGGAAATTGCAATTATCGTGGAATTAAAGGCCCTATTACTCTACACAGACCTAATCAAATGAAATTTTTCTTTAATCCAACAAAAACATAAGAAAACTTCAAATACCTAAATTTATTAAGTTCATTTTGTTGGGTATATTGGTAGTTTGTCAGTGATTATTAAACTAACAATTACTGGTCTGACTCCGAGTGTCTTATTTAATAATGACAATGACAAATCATAAACGACGGAAAACTTTATTGATTATCACAATGCATTAAAACGAATTCAACGATACTGATTTTCAACACAATAATAAAATGATAATTTAAGCCTTTTGCTGCAAATAATGTATTGAAACAAGATTGTATTGACGAGATTGACAAGGACTATCTTATAGTCGAAAATTTTTTCATTAAATACATTATTTGCAGCAAAAGGCTTAAATTATCATTTTATTGTTTTAAATAATAAATGCTGCTCCCAAGAAATCATCACCTTATACTTCTTAATCAAATAGTTACTAGAAATCAAGCTTGTCTATTTAGAAATATTTTGTCAACAATTGACTACAAAAAATAGTGTTTTACATTGTTACTAGGCCTAGCGATTCAGACCATCACAGTTCAATGATTCAATTTAATTCAAAACACATTCCGAACAACAGTGAGTGCAGCCTACATCAAAATTGAAACCTTTGTTAAAGTTGTACCAGATATTTTTGGTAAATGTAAAAAACTTCAATATATATCATGAAAGAAATAAAGATAAATGAAATAGTACGTGATTATGATTTCACATTCACAAAAACGTCGGATTTAGTCAAAATGTTTAATTAACTTTGAATTCAAATAAAATATTCACTTTTAAACAATTAAATTTTAATATTTTGTTTTAAATATTGATATTTTTCCTGTGGATTTATTAGATTAATTTACAAATTATACAGATGTTATTTAACTATAATAAATTATAATACATATACATCCAGACCCCGCTTTGCGTTTCACCTAAATTAACACTAAATTTCATTCTGTGTCCTAGATTTTTCAAAGTTTCAACTTTTTTTTCTTACAAAATGTTTTGAATGTGATTTTAGTTTTTAGTATTTATTTAAATCTTAAGTTGTTTAACTTGTTTGACGAAGCCACTGGAATTTCTTTTACAAAATGAACTTGATTCCGAAAGAAGTTCTCAAGTATCAGCCAACCATTGATAAAAATTTTCAATAAAGAAAACTAGCAGAATCCAACTGAGTTAACGACATATATATTTGAGTCTGACTAAATTATACAAATCTAATTTATGTACACCAGGGGTGCCCATAAGGTCGATCGCGATCTACCGGTAGATCGCGAAGGATTTTTTAGTAGATCTTCATAAAAAAAATATTTTTTATATAAATTTAGATTTTATATAAAATTTCTGTTTTATGCTTAAATTTTTTGCCAATTTTCATGTTCTGTGTTCCATTTCTATGGTAATACTAAATAACATTTTTTAATTTTGATTTCACCATTTCCAAAATGTTATTTAGTTTAATTTAATTTTGTTTATTTAGTTTAAATATTATGTAAGTATTAAAAAAGTAGATCGCATACACATTTTGGATGTGAATGTAGCTCTCCTAGAGAAATTAGTGGGTACCCCTGATGTACACATTTTGTTTTTTTGTATTTAAATTAATTTTCTGGTTATATTTTGTTTGTTTTTTTATGAATTAATGAAAGTTTTTATGGTTTCTTTTCTTTAATTATCAATTTTATTGAAACCTAACTTTAATACCTATATAGTTTTATTTATAAAATAATTAACTTTATGTTGAAATATTTTGCAGACTATCTAGGTGTATTATCAGATTATTTAAACAAAGACCTTATTAGCTAAAATGAATTTGATGAACCTTATTATTATTATTTGTAGTTGATAAATATTAATAAACTGAAATAATTTATTAAATATAATTTAATTAATAAGTTTACTTCAATTCTCCAAATAAATAATGCAGCATGATTGCAAGTTTTAGCAGCTGTCCATGCTTTTTCAGTTTCAGCAGACGATTCTGTGTTATTATCAATACTTTAATGATTTAAAAAATATTACTTTTTACAGCTCGATCTTCACTGGAACCAATCAACTCAACATTTGAATCTTTCCAATCATATTTCACTGACCTCTTCATTTTCTCACAAAATTTAATGAAATGATAACGAAAGTTAAGTGTTGACAATTATATCTCAATCGAATGCATGAATCCAACAGAACAAATAATCTGTGATGATTTTCATTGGTCAAACACCAACGAGACAATGACATATATTTTATCACTCATGTTGACACATTTAATTATTCATTATTTAACCATGGCAACAGGCATAGTCCAGATTTGTACAATAGTAAATATTGACTCCAATTATATTATTGTTTTTGATCTTGTTGATTATTGTTGTAAATTTAAAGTTGTTGGAAAAATCATTTTAAGATTAACATTAAAATATTTATCTACAATTTCCTTTTATTGTTTATCAAACAATTAAGTTTATGGTTTCCTTTACTGTTTTTAGCATGAGTAATTTTAAATGCTCATCAAATAATTTCGAAGAGCTCCAAAATTTAATTCAATTCTTATTTTCTTGTATTTGGGCTCATGTAATATATAATTTTATTTCAAACATATTTAGAAACGAAGTAATGTTTTCCAAATGTGTTATAATATACTTCTTTCCGCTTGTAAACAACTATAACAATCGCTATATTTTTTTGGCAAGAAAACCTTTGAAAAAATATGAATTTTCATTTTTGTAATAAACGCTTCAATATTATTCCTAATTCTTTTCAATTTTTCACATTTACCATTTTGAAAAAGTTTTAAAAATGTCATTTATTTTACTTTAGTTTCTTTGTTTTGTATAATTTTGACATTTTATATTTATTTTTATTTATATTAATATTACTTTCATATTTATACATTTACTTTTACATCAATTTTTTTTAAACAGTATTGCCTAATGTAAACGATCGTAACGCCACGTTAGCTTTGTACAACAATAATAATAAATCTACTAAATTAAATAAAATTATTCAAAAACTGAATGTTTATAAGTATAATTTAAACAACAGTTAAATTATTTATTATTTGATAAAATAAAATTTTAACGAATTGTCATTTAATTCCAAATTAATCAATTTATTACATAATTATAAAAAGAAAATTTTAAAAATAACAAAAATATAATTAATTCATAATATGCTTATTTATATAATTTGTTTAAGTAATTTGTTAGTACGTATCAACACAATTTGTGGTCATATCTAAAAGATTAATTGATCTATTTTTTATCAAAAAAACAAATATTTTTAATTTTGTTTGTATATGTGTTGGGCAAAAACTGAAAATGAATAAGTTGTTTAGTCGAAGCGAGGAAAGGACTAAGAAGAAAGCGAAAATTTAAATTGGAAAAGAAAGGGAGCGAAAAATACAAGAAATAAATAAACGAATATAATAAAATAATAAAAGAAAATATTATAAAAAAATTAAATTAACTAAAAAAATGTAAATAAAATAAGAATAAAAAACAAAAAACGAAAAGAGAAAAATAATAAATAAAACAAACAAATCAGTAAGTAAAAAATAAATACAAAAATTACAAATATGATTCCCATAATTCTCATAAGCGACAAAGAAATGATGGAAAATACTAATAAAGTAACAACGAATAGACGAGCAATCGACACTGACATTTTAAAGGAAATGTCGGTAAAAACAGGGAAAATAAAAATTCAAAAAATTGTCAGAAAATGTTCGAAAAAGAAATTCAGAAAGTCAAAGAGACAAAGAACAGACTGTTTGCGGTAAGGGAACAATAGAAAAGAGAGAGAAGCAAAAATTATAGTTTTTAGACCTATTCAAAGGTCAATTATTATTTTCTCAAAAAGTTAGGTGCTGAGTCAATAATACCTACCTGAAATTACTCAACCGCTGATCGGGTGCTCAGAATGACGAACGGAGCATCAGCAAGAAAATCTATGATCAACTCAGGCAGAGTGGGATCTTACCTGAGTTCTGATAAAGGGTATTGTTGGCGCTTAGGGTTGTTCTATTTGTCTTCAAAGAATATAATAGAACCGGCACATTAATAAAACTTAATTATAAATATTTGGAGCACATATTCAGATCAAAAATTTTGACGAAGTGTTCAAGCACTATCTACAATCAAATAAAATCAAAGATCAACCCAATCTATATTCAATTATGATCATGATCAATTGAAATTTGTACCCTATGAAAATTTTTAAAATTTTATGCTTTCTAATAATTATTGATATAGATTCTAAGAATATTTTATACAATCTCTCAGTTGTTTTGAAAAACTTATGATACAAATCCGACAATGAACATCGTCTCGAGGAAAAATTTTCATGTATTCTAGATAATTTAGCCAAATTTTGTAATTCTACAAGAAAAACATCCGCCGGTTGTCCACACTTTTATTGGATTCAAAAATTATATTATGCCTGGAATATCCTTGTAACAGTCATACATTATCGCAAAGCTCTTTGTCCTTCTTAGCCAAGTGTCCACAGACCAGGAAATTATATACATTGAGTAGCAACGGGAGCACAAAATTATACTTTTCAAATTTTGGTGCTTGGATAATCACTTTACGTATGTTAGGGTTACATAGAAAATACACCGTAACATAATTAAATTAAATTTATGTGCTCATTTGTGATTTTTTTGAATAATGTGGAGAGAACCTGGTGTATCTATAATTTGCCACTTGGCTCCGTCGACACGTCACTAAAAGTATGTGTACATCTATCGGGAAGTGTCCACATTTATCTGCTTATATATTTAATATGGAAATGGTGCGGATATTGTATGCAATACAGTCATTGCTCAGTGAGCCAGACTAAACCTGCTAACTCAGAAACTTTTGGATAAACAAGATCTGACTGTATTAACAAAAGTAGTGAACGATATTTTCAGTTTGAACACGAAAATTTTGTCTTAGAAATAGTCATAATCAGTTTCACTTGAATAATTTATGAATAATATTTAATAAAAATGACATTACCCAAAGGTTGGAGATAGATGAAATTATAAATAAGTTTAATATATCTAAATCCCAAAAAGTCTTATTATTAGAGTATATGATGTGTATACATTTATTAAATAAATACATACAATTATATATTTATTATCCTATAACTTATTTATTGAAAATATTTCAAGTTGTTTAAAGTTATATGAAAATTCAAAAATTGTGCACTAAAAATTAAATTTAAAAATGGTGGTGAAGTAATCGACCCATTAAAACAAGTATTTAATTTCAAGATTATACGTATCATAAAGTTCTTATAAAATATCGAAATTGATGACATAATCGTCGATAGAAAAAAGAGAAAAGTTGTATAAAATACAATTTATATATATTTAATATAAATGTATCGTTACCTAAGGAACTTTTTCCATATCTTATGAAATCTTATTCTCTTATGAGTTGATATTATAGTTGTTATTCTGTGGTAATTATTATTTTATTATTATTATTATTATTATTATTATTATTATTATTATTATTATTATTATTATTATTATTATTATTATTATTATCATTATTATTATTATTATTATTATTATTATTATTATTATTATTATTATTATTGTTATTATTATTATTATTATTATTATTATTATTGTTCTATTATTATTATTATTATTATTATTATTATTATTATTATTATTATTATTATTATTATTATTATTATTATTATTATTATTATTATTATTATTATTATTATTAATTGAAAATAATTATCTATATGAAATCAAAAAGAATTAATAGTAGTTGAGAGAATTAAAATGAATATTTTATAAATTTATTTCCGTAAATCTGCAGTAAAGATTGATAAGAATAAAAATTAATTGTTTGTATTTTTAATTAAATTTTCATAATTTATTTATTTCTTATTTTGTAAATCGACGGTAACAATTTGTAGACGAGATTGTTGCAAATCGAATGATCTTTGAAATCCGCGAGAGAATAGTAAAATATTTTAAAATGTTTTTCTAGTATATCATAGGGACCAATTTGTAGAGATTGTTGTGAATTGAATGAGATATAAATCTTTGACATCCTCGCGAAGAAATCAAAAAAGCAAATAAAAGGGGGGGGCTTTAAAGTTTTTTAGTAGGGGAGTGGGTTGCATTCGCTTTAGTTACAGATTCACAATATACTATTAAAAATTTGAACAATAAAAAGATAAATAATTTTACTCGTAAATTATTTCATATTGTAAAAAGCATTATAATCTCATTAGCTTTTATTTTCTGTATGACCATAAAATTATCTGACTGAATTGCTAAATGTTTAATTATGTTTATTTTGAACCAATCAGATTAAGACTAGAGAACTCATACAACTAACATATTGTCATAGATTCATTATATTAATTTCATATTATATTTCAATACGGTTGAAGTGTTTTTGCTTAAAATAGATTTTATTAGTATAGTTGAAACTGGATAGAAATGGTAAAACCGAAGAAGTATTCCTGGAAAGATTCTAATGTTGAATTAATAGGAACAAAAGAAGATCGTAATATAAAAAGCAAGTATAATTATGAATGACAATAACAAAAAATAATCTATTAGAAATATCAGCGGAAACGGAGAAAGCATGGACAAAAGTAAAATCCTGCAATCATCCTGAATTATTTATCTGGAGGATAGAGGTTATAATATTTTGAATTGTTTTTCTTTAATAATAATAATAATAATAATAATAATAATAATAATAATAATAATAATAATAATAATAATAATAATAATAATAATAATAATAATAATAATAATAATAATAATATTTATATTTTACTACAATATATTTCGACAGAATCACTGTCATCTTCGGGTAGAATTGAAATCAAACTAAATCAATATAAATTGATCTTTATTTAAACAAACTAATTATCTAATTCATTAATTTTTAAAATTAATTTCGCTAAAAATTTTACAAAATTTTGTTTTTTATATTCGAACTTTAAAAATTATAAAAGTCTTAAAATTTTTTTTAAAACTTTTAAAACTCACAAAAGCTGAAACCAAACAAGATTCTAATAAATTTTCCACAAAATTGTGTTTACTAATATTAATCAATTGCTTCAGTCGATAGTGATCAGGAACTTGAAAACGGAGATGACGGACAGTCATTCCAATGTATGTGGCATTGCACCCATGACATAAATATTCATAACCAAGATCCGAAAACCATCTAAGTAACAACTGAAATCCACTAATAAACACGAAATTCAAAAAACAGGAATTAGATACCACCTTCCAACATTGAAATGTAAGCCTAAACAAAAGACTGTGCTTGCTGATATAAATCAATTCCCTCAGTCGACAGTTATCCAGAACTTGAGAACGGAGATGACGGGCAGTCATTCCAATGTATGTGGCATTGCACCCATGACATATATATTCAAAACAAAGATCTGAACACCATCTAATCAAGAACCGAAATAGACCAACTTCACAATTTGTATCATACATATCCAATCCAATCACTGATAGTTTTTCTTTCATTAATTTTCTACATCTCTTCATCAATCTCTTACATCATAAGCTAAATGCTGCTAAATTGTAATTTTAAAACTAAAATAGGTATAGAAATTGGGCATATTAACTTAGAAAGACTAAAATCTTACTTTTATTCAAAGATAAGACTACTTGTATATTTTTTTAAATTAGGCCATGACCGCATTTGGCCCGCGGGCCATACCCTGGGGACCCCTGCATTAATTGATAATTTCGTGCAATGTGCCGCTTTCCCTAGTTGATTATTTTATAATATTTCTTTAAATAAATTCTTTCATTCATTAATTTTTAACAATGTAAATGATTTTTTGGTGAAAATTTGCATTTTTCAAAATATCTCCGTGCCGTATGGTTCAAGGTAAAATTAGGTTGATTATGATTAAAACACATTTGCAAGTGATGTAATAATTACTTATTTTACTTAGAAGTCTAATAATAAATTTGTGTTGCAGAAGTTCAAAGTTGTTGAATGGCCTAAAAACAAATATGGGGAATTTTATAATGGAGATTCGTATATCATATTAAATGTAGTAAATAAAAATTTTATTATAAATAATAACTGAGCATTGCAGATTTATACAAGACAAAATGAATTACTTTATGATGTACATTTCTGGATTGGGAAATATTCTACTCAAGTACCATATCTTATTTAAATTCATGAGTATATATATAATATTATCAGGACGAATATGGAACTGCCGCATACAAGACGGTAGAATTGGATAATTTCCTTGATGATAAACCTGTACAGCATAGAGAGGTTCAACATTATGAATCTGAAATGTTTAAGAGCTATTTTCCTCAATTAATGTAATAATAATTGTCAATATTGTATTATTATTATTATTATTATTATTATTATTATTATTATTATTATTATTATTATTATTATTATTATTATTATTATTATTATTATTATTATTATTATTATTATTATTATTATTATTAAGAACGATCACATATGGTTTGTATTGCTTTTCTACCGTTACAAAATTTAAAACTAATATCAAGAATATCAAGTCTAAACTCAACTCAGTGGGGCGTAACTAATTGAACTTTTGATTTAAATTTCCTATTTAAGTTAAATGTCCCCTACATCTTCAATTTGGTAACACATATGTATACAATCTTATTTTTTTTATACAAATGTCTAAATAAATTAATAAACTTGAAATAGAGTTCTTCATTTTTGTCATATTTTTTATGAAAATATATTTAAATTGAATTTTGGAACAAGTATAATAAGTTGACCACGGAGTATTTAGTCGGTATGAATCCCTTATTGAGATAAATAAACCTTTAAGTTAGCCATTAAACGTTTTTAACATACACATATGTAGTGCTATTATCTTAATTGGTCAATTGGAGATGACCAATAGGAAAATGCACTTGGAATATAAAAGTGCCGTTTTGATGAGTGTTTGATTTGTTTATGGTTTTAGTGCTGTTACTTAATGGTGAAATACATTCAGATGAATACTATGCTCTTTTATCCTTAGTATTTTTTTAGTAATGATTTTGTGAATTCACAAACATGAATACACGCGTATTTTGATATAAAATACAAGATTATACCTGGTATCCCCATCCCAAAAAGTATTCAACCATATTTTCGTCCTCGTGGGATTACAGAGTATTTGGAAGGACTTTTAATTAGGTATTCACTTAACATTTCATATAAAATTTCGGATTGGCATCTTACCGCATGGTGACAAATATTTTATTTTTAGTTAGTGAACCATGAGCTTTGGCAGATATCTTAATATAATATTATATTTATATAATACTATAATGCAAGTTTTCAAGAAAAATACGTTTTTTCAAAATGGAATTTACATAAAGACAGCGTTTCATGATATTTTGAAAATTCTATAATGCTTCAAAATTTTTTTTATCAAAATTTAAATTTTTCAAATCAATATATAAGAAAAGTACCTTTATTTTATTAATCTAAATAAAAGTAAGTCAAGAATTTTTTTTAATATTTCTGTCTAAATTTAGTGAAATGAAAAAATATTTCCCATATTTCAAGTTATTGAAGTCATTAAAAAGAAAATAATTGTCACGATTCATTTTTACGAGATCATTAATTACAAAAATTCCACTGAAATCATTCTTTATTATATTTGTACATGTGGTTCTAAAAGATTTCACAAGAAATAAGCATTTTAATATTAAAAATAATAATAAATTTGAGACTCCATTTAAACAAATAAAAGAAACTTGGAACATTAGGCTACATAGATTAATTAAAGAAAAATAATAATAATAATAATAATAATAATAATAATAATAATAATAATAATAATAATAATAATAATAATAATAATAATAATAATAATAATAATAATAATAATAATAATAATAATAATAATAATAATAATAATAATAATAATAAAATAAGCAGTACAAGCTTTGTGATACCCAGTGCAAATCCCAATAGTAGACTAGTTTCGAGCTTTTGGCTCTCATCAGTACTATGCAGGAGACGCGAAGATTTCTCTTCGCAACAAGAAGTGTTAGTACATCCGACAAAAAAAATTTACACCATTAATAATAATAATAATAATAATAATAATAATAATAATAATAATAATAATAATAATTTTAAAATTTATACATCAAACAATTAATTTTGAAAAGCTTTCTTGGGTCAAATTTAAAAGATTTAAAAAATTAAATTATCAAAAATAATTATTGTATTCATCTTAATATAAAAATATATACATGGTTGGAAAGGAAATGCGAACCGAATGATGTCGTTTGATAAAATTTTAACATTTAAATTCTCTAGCACTTTTCCTTTATTGTCGGAATATAAAACTTTATTATTCAATTGTTATTCAATACAAATAACTGAAATAAATTTTATACTATGCAAATTCAGTTTTCTATCTCATTACTTTCCTAGGTTGCTCTAAGCAAATCATCCTTAAAAAATACGGGGAATTTAATAATAGAATTTATATGAATTAAATGTTAGTAATTTATCAACAATCTAAACATTCATTTATCAACTTTTAATTATTTGCTGTTGAAACAACGGATTTTTAAAAATTGAACAAGTAATATTTCTCTAAAATATGTGAAGTAATTAGTTAAAATCTTTGTTAGTATACCACGCAAAATCTATATTTATAATTATATGAGTCATATACGACCGTCAAGGACGGGGCTAGTATACTTATTATTATTATTATTATTATTATTATTATTATTATTATTATTATTATTATTATTATTATTATTATTATTATTATTATTATTATTATTATTATTATTATTATTATTATTATTATTTTACTTTTATAATTAGGTATCTGAACGGTGGAATTGAAAGTGGATTTAGACATGTAATTACTAAGGAATATTCACCTAGATTGCTGCATGTCCATGGTGAAAAACAAAAAGTCATTGTCTCTGAAGTTTTGAATTAATTATTTTTAAATTATTAAATAAGTTAACAAAATGTTAGGTTGCTGCAACGAAAAAAAATTTGAACTCAGATGATGTTTTTCTGTATGACACAGGCACTAATATTATTCAATGGATCGGAAAAGGTGCGACTAAAGATGAACGGTATCTTGGTCAGATGTTTGCGCAACAATTGAGTTCAGATAGAAATGGAAAAGTTAAAATTGAAGTGGTTGATGAAGATGACGCTTCATCAAATTTTGCTTTCTATAAAGTGTTATCGGATGAAATGAATGATGGTTGGGATGATGATAAATACCATAAACCGCTCTGTGAACATGAAAGATTACTTTTTAGGTCAATTCAAGTATTTTATAAATATTCAATTATTAATAATAGTAACAATTATTAGAAATAATAATAATAATAATAATAATAATAATAATAATAATAATGTTAGGCTAGAATCCTAGTTTAAGAAATTATTTAAATGTGTCGAGAATATATATACGCATCGCACAAAGTCTAATTAAAATCCACGATAATACATCACTTAAAACAAAGTGATTAAGGCACAAAGAAGAAATGAGAAAACATATTTAAATAAAATGAAAATCGCGAGAAGTTGCAAACATCTGCATAATGAATAGGATTAATAAGGACCTCCTAATTTAATTAAATCTGTTAATAAAATTCACCATTTTGAATTTGAAAGCCATCATGGCGATGGAATGATAAAGAAAAAGAGCAAACAATTATGGTTGCATTACCATACTTAAGCCCATAATTAGACAGCAATATAAGTAATTTTAGCAGAAAAGCATTCGTTTGTTTTAAATCATCAACTTAATCAATTGGTCAAATCATACTAGTTGCTTACTTCAAAAATTCGTGGAAATTACGTACATGCAAACACGAATGATTCTGCGCGCTAGTGGGTACACAGTATCCGAGAGATTGGTGAGAGAAACCAATGTATGGAATCACAAATCCTCTCTCATGGTGAGAGAGATTGCATAGCGCACCTGATCCAATGGAAAAACTGACTTAAAATCAAGTATAAATAGACGCGTAAAAACAGTTTCTCACTCTCCCAGCGAATACCCAAGTTTTAAAATTTTGTTTGACTAGATGATTATTGACTAAATTTTTGCCAAACATTTTATGATCAAATGGTAAATTAATTTGCATGTATTGATAAGTAAATATGTTCTATGTAATAAATAGTCCATTAATGTTTTACTTTGTTTTAATATTTCTAATGCTCATAAAGCTCTTAAGTTTTTTGCCAAATATCCCAAAATTATTATGAGATCCGGTAGAGAGTTCGGACTATGCCGGCTGGGGATTATAGAAGTTCCAGTCAGTGATGTTTGAACAATCGAACCCTTAATACAAGTCACTACTATGGTCGGGAGAAATCATGTCCCATGTATTAAGCTTCTGAGGAAGGACAATAAAATCACTTCAACGGACTTTAACGGGCTTTGCAATGGTACTGGGAACGACCTAGGTAAGCTAAAAGGTAAATAAATGAGTTTTAATGATGACTTTGAACTTTATTTTAAAAAATAGACAATGATTGAAATTTTCCCTGAAAAACTATGCCCTGAAAAAAAAGATCAATTAGTAAGGCAGAACGTTGCTAAAGTTTTTGAAAGTCATCGAAACCTAACCAAACATAACAGGTCTAGGAATAAATCATCAGAAATAGAAACAAGGGTGAACCCTACTCAAAGGTTTGCATGATAAGAACATTGATTAATATCCAATAATGAAGAGTCATGGGTACATGGATGTTAGAAAGATAATAGTCATGAATGTGCTTAGGGAGGAATTCAGTGGTCCTAGAACATTTAGATAACACATGATAATAATAATAATAATAATAATAATAATAATAATAATAATAATAATAATAATAATAATAATAATAATAATAATAATAATAATAATAATAATAATAATAATAATAATAATAATAATAATAATAATAATAATAATAATAATAATAATAATAATAATAATAATAATAATAATAATAATAATAATAATAATAATAAAATATCTAATAATAAAAATATTTCTTTTTGAATTTGAATTCATTCTTTCAATATTGTAAGTAATGATAATAATAATAAATAATATTATTTTCAGAATTTCCGATGAAACAGGAACACTAAAGTTTGAAAAGATAGCAAAAGGAAAAATTTCTAAAGAGCAAATAAGTGAAGATGTAAATATTTTAATATTGTTAATTAACTTTATTAATTAATCTTCTTAGGATGTTTTTATTATAGATAATGGACAGCAAATTTTTGTGTACATTGGTGAGAAATCAAGTCGTGGCGAACGACAAAATGCCCTTATTTACGCTCACGTAATTATATGAATTCGTTTTTTGCAATCACATTTAATTTCTAGAACTACCTAAAGGAAACTGAATATCCTCAAGCTCCAATATCGGTGGTAAAGAAGGGTCTGAAAGGAAATAGTGCTGACCAATTCAATAAGGTTGTTGGATGCTAATCATTGCCATTCTTCATTTCATTTTATTACTATGATTAAAACAAACATCTCATAATTTTATTTTCATCATTAATAAAAATTTACAAAATTCTTTATTTGTTTCAAATATTTATTTCATTGTTAAAATGATTATAAAATATTTTTGAGAATTCTTGTAAAATATCAATCACAAAATAATGAAAAATGAAAAATATTGAGAGATAATAATTTGATATTTATTTGTAAAATATAAATTATAAAAATTAAGATAAAAATTTTTGATTTTATTTGTAAATTTAATTAATTTTTTAAGTTTTTAATTTACATTGAAATATTACTTATTTTTACTGATTCTCGATTTGTCCTTTAACTTTGTCAACCCCTCTTAGGCAAATGAATATTTTGAGTTTGGTAAACTTATATAAACAAGAACTCAAATTTAATTCATGTGCTCAATAATGATAAATGCAAAACTTTAAGAATGAGGTAATGTCCAGAGCCGTGAAGATTGACAGATAAAAATGTGTATGAGGCAGCATATCTGATTTCTTGGGTACCATGAATAAGTTATTAAATTTAATTATTATTAATATATTACTACTGTTAGATTTGTCAAAATAACTAAGAATTAAAATAACTCGTGTCCTTTAGTGTTGTTTATATTTGCTTATATCTGTATCTCATTGTAATAATCAAACGTTTCAAGAATTTTCAAGAAAGAAGATTATTCCTAAAAGGAGAACCTTTGTAATATTATCTTTTATTGGACAACTCAAATTAATCAAGTCTCCTTCATCACAATATTAAATTTAACATATTTTTTTTATCTTTTTGCTGTTGTATTGCCTTTTATATAACTAGTTATTAAATATAAGTTATCCTTTTCCAGTAACCATTGATAATTATTATTATTGTATTTATTAAAAAATTGACTATGAATTAGTAAAGATATCGATTCTTTTTTTATCACTTGAATCACTTAGAAAAGGCTGTATTGAAAATTCGTGAATATTAAAAAAAACATCGATATCTTTACTAATTCATAGTCAATTTGTTAATAAATATAATTTCAATTAAAAAGGTATCAGTGGTGATAATTGAAAAATGTTCTTATATACAACGGGTGTAATGCAATGACATAATAATGACCGGTTATGTAAAACCTACGCTGTTGCTGGCTGAACACTCGCGTGTACATTATGTCATACACAAACCAGAGTCTAACTGACCCACGTACCAATGACTCAATATACTGACCATGGTTACTGTGTCATCATACTTAGTGGTCATTCG
The DNA here is from genome assembly GCA_959609185.1 of Schmidtea polychroa. NCBI lineage: Eukaryota > Metazoa > Platyhelminthes > Tricladida > Dugesiidae > Schmidtea > Schmidtea polychroa. Next base: position 47,607 of record CAUHTR010007576.1, on the reverse strand, counting down.
TTACTAACTGACTCCATGTACTGATGATCTAATCTTACTACCCATCGACCATCCAGTACTATCGACTACTAATACAACTGAGGATCCAGTACGACCAATTCCAAAATACAATACCACGACCACTACCACTACGACAACTACGATTACGACAGCGACAGCTAATAAAACATTTATTAAATATAACAAATTTGGATATTGTTTGTAACAGATAATCAGCTCTACATGGAGTTGTGATTAAGCAAATATTCACATATCCAGCTTCATCTGCTTGAATCTCTGATCAATTTCATCGTGTTTCATCATCCGGCATTGTGATTTGTCTTTGGTAGTTTGAAGTTCTAAATAAATAAATTTGCTCTGTCGCAGAATATTCATCTCTAAAAATTGACAGTTTCTGTAAAAAAATTTATTTTTAGTTACTAGTATAATTTCTATGTATTAAATTGGATCATTTCCCTCGTTTTATACATTTAATATCGTTATATTAAAAAGGGTCAATAGATGAAATTTTTCTATTGTTATTTTGAATGGTACAACAAAAAATAATTAATAATAATAATAAAATAAACCCTCAAATGGTCTGAATAATAATATAAATTATTATTTAATGCTTGTTTAGTGCATTTTATATCAGTAGTTGAGAAAATACCATGAACCTTTAAGCAAAAATCATTAACTGTTTTTTATGAAAAATTTCAATTTACAGCAAATGAAGTATGCTGATTCGATCTGTATTAAAAATAACGGTTAAAAATTATTTTTTGTCAAAATTAAAAAGTCGCCCATACTTGGATTTGAACCTCATACCAAACTACAAATTCAAAAATCAAAAAGTAAATTTACCTCTTAGCCACCAGTCCGATAAATAATAATAAAAATAATAATAAAAAAAATGAAAATAATAATAATAAAAATAATAATAAAAAAAATGAAAATAATAATAATAAAAATAATAATAAAAATAATAATTTATATTGCTATGCATTAATGATGTAATGATATTTGAATATTTTTTATTAATGTATAACAATTAATTAAAACAAATATAGACAATATTAATAAATTAAATTAATTTAAATGGAATTAAGAAATGATGCAGTATATCAAATTATTGGTCCAAGGGGCTGTGCGAAAACATTATTTGTTTGTAAATTATTACAATCAAATATGTTTAAGTCAAAATTTAAAAGGTCAACCAGATACTTACAACCAAATACTAACAACTATGTATCTTCTTTTTGATTTTGACGTTTGGTATGAGGTTCAATTCCAAGTTTGGGTGACTTTTTAATTTTGACAAAAATAATTTTTAACAGTTATTTTTAATACAGATCGAATCAGTATACTTTAATTGGTCATGATAAAGACATATCTTGCGTAGAAACCAAAGGATTGTATGGTCCTCAGTGTTTGTCGTTCGAGTTTATTCATAAAAATGATTGCCAACAATCCTGATATGCTAAAACTCATAGGTAAGCCTTTAAATTGTTTATTTATCTTTTGTTTAAAGGTTAAATAGAAGTTTGATGATATTCTCGGTATTCATTTCCTTTATTAATAAGTTGCTTTCTCTTAATTTTTTAATAAACATTTAATATTATCTTTTGGTTCGATAAATGTGTATGGGTAGTTCTCTTTTTATTTAATCTTGCCATAAGGGAGTCGATGCTATGAATGTGGTGTGTTATAGTGTCCAGTAATGGTTTTAAGATCTTTGAAAGGCGCCAACTTGTTTAGTTGCTGGCCCATTTTTGTTGGATACAATAGGTCTAATTTTGATAGTAGGACCTTCTTAGAGAATTTTTACTAGGTAGTAGTAGTTGGGAAGATCGAAATTTTTTGACACGAAGCCTTTAGTTTATCTGTTGTTGAGGCCCATTTCTACAGCAATGCTTTTCCATACTTTGTTGATCTTCATTTCGATGGTGTTTCCAGACATGCGACAATTTTTCTTGTAAGTATCAATGTCGCCGAGGTGTTTGTAAGCAGCTGCATAGTAATGGTTTTTCTCTGTAATACAAAATTCTTTCCCGTGTTACTTGGTAAGTAAAAATCTGGTTTCTTTTTAAGTGATTTAAATATGGTTTATTCATCTTTTGATAGGTTTGAGAGATAGAGTTTTCTTTCTTCTTTCACAACTATATCCATGATTTTGTGGCAAAAATTTGAAAGTGTTGAATTTTATTCTGTGTTTATATATATTTATCTGTGTTTGTATATAATGGAACCTTTTCTTTGTCATTTGCATTATGTATCGTATTGTTCCATTTGATTTAGTATAGGAAAATATTGGGAAAGAGCTGTTTTGAAAATGAGAAATTACTGTATTGCACTTGGCTTATATTGAACTTTGGTTCCAGTAAAAGTAATCCTTTTTTACAATCGGACAGACAATTTAGGTCGTTACTAATTCTTTGTTTTCATTCTTCATGGTAATGTTTTCGTTTTCGTTCAGTTTCCTTATTCGTGGCGGGCCTGTTTTCAGTTCCATTTTTCTCGAAAGGTGTATGATTCTTTTGTCAAATCATATGGAATAATGTGTTTCCGACGTAATGAAAGCTTGTCTTTGTACTTCGTAGATTAGTTCTCTTGTGTATTTAAACAAGTACGTTTTCAAGATGTTTTCTTGATTCTTTTGTTCACGATGAGTTTCTCTGTACATATTAAATTTGTTAAAATATATTTCTCTTGATGTTTTAATTTTTGTTGAGATTCTGAGGTAACTGTATGTTGTCGCAGTATAATTTCACAATTCTATCGTTGATTTTAGTAAAATTCCGTAAAAATAATAGTAATAATAATAATAATAATAATAATAATAATAATAATAATAATAATAATAATAATAATAATAATAATAATAATAATAATAATAATAATAATAATAATAATAATAATAATAATAATAATAATAATAATAATAATAATAATAATAAAAATAATAATAATATAAGAACTTTTTTTTCCAATTTCACCATGGATTTTGTTTCCTTTTTAATAAATAATAATAATATGATTATTATAATAATAAAATAAAACATCAATATCTTTACTGATTCATATTCAAGTTTTAATAAAAACAATGTCAATATTATTATTATTATTATTATTATTATTATTATTATTATTATTATTATTATTATTATTATTATTATTATTATTATTATTATTATTATTATTATTATTATTATTATTATTATCCACAAAACTACTGAAAACTTTATTATTTTTGCATATCTAAAAAAAGTTCAATATATAAATTTTATTTATGAAAAGGCACTGAATTATGGAATAAAGTCCTTTCAATAGTCGTTATGTTCAAGCGAAAAAAATTCCCATTCCATTTTTATTCAATATAAAATGATAATTAATTAATCCAAAAAATGTCTGCAGTCAAAACATAATATATAAATAATAATTACTAAATTTTAATTAAATTATTATAAGAGTAAAATTATTTAAATTATATATCAAGCTGAGTTGTCAGCCATTTATCACTTTGTTGAATTCATCGGCATTTTTGCCTTTGATATCCTTCTTCACAACAGTTATAGGAGCTTGAGGATAATCCGTACCTTTCAGATAGTTCTAAAAATGTACTTTATATTAACAAATTACAAATTACAATTGAAAAATACATGTGCATAAATAAGCGCGTTTTTCCGTTCATTGTCACTTGCCTGTTCCCCAACATAAACATAGATAATTTGCCCATTGTCAATAATAAACACGTCCTATATAAATAGATCAAATTCCGTGTAAATTAAATTTATAAATCCCTCACATTTTCGTGAATATTAGATTTATTGAAATTTCCACTTGCTACTTGTTCAAATTTTAATTGGCCAGTTTCGTCGGATATTCTGTAAATAATTTCCCAATAATTTCTATTTTATTTTAAACAGACAAAAAATAAAAATTTCTATTTCTAGTGTCCCTTTGAAAATTATTTTTTGTAATATATTATTTTATAATATTTTGGTAATAGGTTTTTGTTTAAAATAATGTACAATAAAAAGGTTAAATTTAAGGGGTCACAATAAGAGTGAATGAGCTCAGTTACCTGGTATGCCCAATAAAGTAGTGATACCAATAAGTAGCGACAAATACTTGAATTAAAAAATTCATCAAAAAATAAATGCATTTAGTTTAAAAAATCTCGACGGTTGGAATTAAAATTTGTTTTCAAAATGTCTTATTTTTTTCTAATAACTTGAAATAAGGGAACCGGAATTGACGAATCTCGGTGGTTCCGAATCCCCAATAACGGGAAACAGAAACTCTAAATTCTGATTGGCTACAAAAATTCAATTTCCCTAAATCCAAATATTTACTTATATTTAATCATTTCAATGATTTAATAAAAATATCGTAAATAAAAAATTACCGGAAAAGCTTTTTTTCGTGAGCAGTTAATGATTTACGATGTTTATCATCAGAAATCGGTTCATTGTTAGATAATTTAGTATAGAATTCATGATTTGGAGACATCTGTCCTTCATCAAGCACCTCGATCTTTAGTTTCCCATTTCGATCGGAATTCAACTGTTGGGCAAATTGTTGAGCTTTGAATCTTTCATCTTTATTGGCACCTTTGCCAATCCATTGATAAATACAGCTGCCAGAATCAAAAATGAATACATCGTCCGAATTCAAATTTTTCTTGGTTGACGACACCTAAACAAAAATTCAATGAAAAAAATTCAAAAAAATTCAATTTTACTTCAGAAATAATTATATTATTCTTTTCTCCTCTGACATGGAGTAGTCTTGGATTGTACTCTCTGGTGTTAACGTGTCGGAATCCACTTTCACAACCACCTTTGAGATATCTGAATAAGTAAAATATATTGATAATAATATTTAGAGATCAATTTTTCAAAATAAAAACAAATTAATGGTGTAATAAGATTTATAAAAATAATACGTGAAAAATCTATTAATGAAAAGCACACTATATATATATATATGTTGTGGCTTTTTGTAATACATTGAAAACCTGTATTTGGCTCTCGAGGACCTTATGCTTGCCCTCTTCTGATATATATTATTTGTTATTTATGATTTTATGTACTTCCATTCTTTCAAACTATAGAATCTATAGAATAGATCAATGTATTAAAAGAGAAAGAACACATTAATCTATAGTTTGAAAGAACGATGATAAACTCACATAATTATTTATATTAACATTTCATTAATGACTTAAGGTTCATGAAGTTAAACAAGCTTTTAGATCGTGTAATTATTAAAATGTAACTTTATAAAATATTATATATACACAAAAGGTCATAAGTAAAATCTGATATCTTTTCAACATTGTTTTATTAGTATCATTATCAATTTCTTTTATCTTAATTTCAGACCATGGATCAATATGTTTATTTATTCAACATTTTTAAATTGAATAAAGACCACGTCGGTAATTCGTGTTAAATAAACTTAAATATTCACCTATAATCTGAAATGAAAATAATAATATTTATAAACAGTTACTGACTAACCTAAAAACACTAATCGATTGATTCTAACTACTCATGTCTGTGTGCGCACAATGATTTGTTACACGCTGAGTACTGCGTGACTATTATCTTTTGATTTAAGTTATGGGCTTTTCTGGATTCATTCGTGTTTGGGAATTTGTTTTGTTGAAATGGATTGGTAATTAAATTCAAATTGTGGTGAATAATAAAAGTCTTGATTCGTGGAATTTAGTTCTTTTTATCCAAATTTTTGGTTACAAAAAATGTCGCTTTGGTTATTGACAATGGATGGGAAATGTGCAAATCTGAGGATGACTCTTCAAATCCAGTTTTTCTTAATGAAGTATCTGTGAATCCCAAAGCTGACAGGAATTGCTTAATGCTTCAAAAAGAACTATCGGTATTGTTTTAGATTCTGGAGACGGTTTAGAACAGGGGTTATCAAACTTTTTCTCTTTAGGGTAAAATTCTTCAAGAATTAATCAAATTTATAATTTTCGGGCCACACACCGGGTTTCAAAACGGAATAAGACATTGGGCAAAAAATTTTTAAATAAAAAAAAAATTTATAATATAAGTTGCATATATGATTTTAAAATAACCAACAGAAAATATTTTTAATTTTTAAACGTTTTAATAAAAATTACTGCAAATTTGAGTTGGATTTATGCAACTGCTTTTTATTTGATATTATATCATCAAAATTTGGCTCAAACGATGTTGTGTTAATATTTTTTTATTAATGAAGATTATTTTATAAATGACTTTTATTACAGAAAAATTTATGCAATAAAATAAATTTTTAATAATTGTTTCTTTTAATATAAAATTTATTTTTGAGGTTTTCTACAAAGACAAAATTATTTAAATTGCCAAAAAAATTTCAAAAGCAACATTGAACAATAAAAAATTGTTTTTAAAACTTAGCAAAAAAATAATCAGCGGGCCGCACTTTGTTAACCCCTGGTTTAGAACATACTATGTCAATTTATGAAAGTTATGCGTTACCTCATATAATTTGCAGAAACGAGTTAACTAGGAGAGAGAATTAGACACTTTAACATTGTATACATGACTAATATTTATAATTATCTAATTGTTTGAATTTATAAACAAATTTATTACATTTTTAAATTGATAACATAAAATAATTACATAATATTTGGAAAATAACTTTTAAACATGTCTGACTCATAATCCTGAACCTCTCGATGTTGGATGGGTTTGTCATCGAGCAAGGTATCCAGCTCTACCGTTTTGTAAGCAGCAGTTCCGTACTCATCCTGAAGATTAATGTGTAATAATATATCAAATAAGACCACATTATTAATTTCATACTTGACTTGAATATTTTCCAATCCAAAAGTGGATATCATAAAGTAATTCTTTTTCTTTTGATAAATCTATATAGCCGTATAATGTTATTTTTCAAATAAAAAAAGCTACTTACATTTAAAACAATATAGGAATCCCCTTCAAAGAATTCTCCGAATCGCTGTTTAGGCCATTCGACGACCTTAAATTTCTAAAAACAATATTAAGTCGCGAAGAAATAATACAAAGCGCATTTTAATTATATTATAGAAAGATCCGATGCTTAACCCTTTCGCCCCTATTGGGACAATACGTCCCAGAAACTTTCATCATGATCCTACTGGGATATTTTGAATGGTCCATAAAAGCCTATTGGGACTTATTATCCCATGACTTTCTAGGATATTCAGAAGCGCCACGATTACAAAAATGAGAATATTTCATATTTAGGTCAATATTAACAAGTTCCAATATATAAATTTAGCATAGTGTCATTAGCGGAAAGTCGGTGCGAAAGAGTTAATATAACGATTTAGGAATTGTAATTGTCCTACATGGCACAAATTCATTCTTTTAATTGTTTTTTGTTTTATACTTTCCATGAAATGCAAGCAGTTTAACCCTTAGTTGACAAAAACTATTCGAAACAAAATGAATTTAGTGACAAACTATTACAAGTACCAATAGAACTGTTATCTTTGATGTTGTGAGAAATGTCATTATTTTGTAAATATTGAGGTTAGGAACGCGCACAAAATTTGGATCAACTAAAAAATTGCTCCCTAAAAATAAAATGAAAGTAAACACATTTATTAATCTAAATCATTTTTAAGAATATTGTCTCTAAACATCCATTCTCCTAAATAAAATGGCAATTTTACTTTTAAACC
>CAUHTR010007576.1:0-39820 GCA_959609185.1 Schmidtea polychroa | reverse complement strand
AAAACTATTCGAAACAAAATGAATTTAGTGACAAACTATTACAAGTACCAATAGAACTGTTATCTTTGATGTTGTGAGAAATGTCATTATTTTGTAAATATTGAGGTTAGGAACGCGCACAAAATTTGGATCAACTAAAAAATTGCTCCCTAAAAATAAAATGAAAGTAAACACATTTATTAATCTAAATCATTTTTAAGAATATTGTCTCTAAACATCCATTCTCCTAAATAAAATGGCAATTTTACTTTTAAACCCCCCTCATAGATTTTATTCTACTTTTTTGTTTTGCCCGGTAACTTTTAGTGGCTTGTCTATGCGTTCCAGTTTCATATTTAATAAACTGCGTTTTATGGTTTACTGTTGAATGGGCCAAATTTTCATTTCTTTTGATATTTAGATATCCTTTCCATTCATCAGACCAGTGTTTCTCACACGGTGTGCCGCTAGCGAGAAAAGTCTGAGAAACACTGCATCAGGCTATACAATAGATCCAGGCAAACACATTCTGTTAATTATTTGTAATAGGGTTTTTTAGAGATCTATCTGGTACAATACACATATATCCTTTACTAGGAATATAATTTGTATCAACCATACCAAAAACCCATATTTCATCACCAAGCCCGGCGTGAGGCGGGTACGATGCGTGATTTTCACGCAGGCGCCACGGCGGAAAAATACAAAAGGCGGCAAAATTGTACAGGAATTTGTTATTTTCATAACAATTTCCATTCTATTATTTAATAACTAGTCCAATTTGAACAATATTGTTCCATCTGTGAAAAATATGTATGCATTTATCGTTTTTTTTACTCTTATTATGGAATGCGAAGGCGGTAATATGCAATTTTCACACATCATCTGAAACTCTAGCGCCGGTGCTGTTCATCACTGCTGGACCTTCCCGGTGATTTTTAGGTTTGTGTCTAAACATGGATTCATCTATTTGTATGATAATACCTTCACCACCCAGTTTTTCATTTTCAAAATTAAACAATAATGCAATTCTTGATCTTAAAATCCGAACATCCCGTCATTTCTCGACATTTTTTATTAGAGTAAAAAATTATTAGGTAAAAACTCAGTTAATTTTTTAGTTGATCCCAAATTTTCTCTTATTTTATTATTATGTATACTGATATCATATATCTCAATTCTGGTACCTAGAAGTATCAATGGTCAACTAAGGGTTTCAAATGATATCGTTTTGGAATGATATTGGAAATGAAATAGAATTACGCGTGCTGAAATATTTTGATTGATTGTTGCGCAATCATTGTCAAAATTTATATGTTATATGTATATATGTCTCGATCTGGAAAACTTGTGTTAAATATAAAATATTAATTACTAACTGAGGATAAATGAAATTGTAAATGAAAATAGATTTATAGTTACCTCAGAAATTGTATGAAGTATAAATAATATAAATATTAAGTGCTATGTATATGCTAAAATGCCGAAAGTTATAAAAACATCTATTACAAAAAATATTTCTATCAAACCAGAGGCTTAACGACAGTATTCGGCACCCGGAAACCACGTATAAATTTTGCGTCCCCCGTGTCACTGAAACATTGGAGCACAATATTTGGTGCCATTGAAAAATAAGAGCACATTAGTCAATATTGAATATGACATAATATCACAACTGAGTGAGTATAAGAGCATCTTCTGGTGTCACCCTAAGAGCAAAACTGTTGGTATCAAAATCTGTTTTAAACAGAAATTTTGACAAAGGGAGGAAATTTTAACTTCATAAAATTTTAAGTCCAACACGAATACAGTGAATCCTTTTCTGGCGCCCCTCATGTTGGCGCCCGGGGCAATAAACCCCCCCCCCACACCCTCCCCCCAAAAAAACTACTCCTCTGTATCAAACTGATAAATACATACATTATGTTAAACGAATGACAAAATACGCTGAAACGAAAGTTTATAATGCAAAAATTTTCGAGGATAATCAAAAATGACCACATATTAAAATTTATAATATAAACCTCATTTTGTCATATTTTTTTAATATTTAAAATTTAGTATAATATAAAATGGTGCTACCAAGAAATTACCATTTCCTACTACGCACGTTATTAAGAATTTAAATTCTTGTTTTTTCCTATCATAATAAATTAAAACAAATAATAGAATAAAATTTAAAGAATTTGATAATGTATTTTCATATTCTGAGCGATTTCAACAAAATGTAATCTTGTACATGCTATTAGATATATAACATTATATATTTAGTATAAATACATATATTAAAAATAAATTTATTATTAAATTCATTTCATAAAAATTTTGGAGGAATATATTAAAATTTAAATAGTTTTAACCTGTTAGTCACAAAAAGTAAAACTTCTTATTTTAAATAGGGTTGATATGACTAGGCAGGTTATTAGTTAAAACTTTTAAAGTAGATTAGGTCCATGATTTTTAAATAAATAAGGGATTAATTTTATAATATTTAAACAAAATATTTTATCTACCCAACCAAATTAAAATAATTCTAAAAATAATTATTGAAGATATCAAATTTATAAAATGTGATTTATAACACCTGGCTAGCAGATTTGAAATTTCCAATTGTGTTCCAAGTAATTGTAGAAGTACTTGAATTCCTTTATATTGACAAGGAATTCCCTTCATATTACCACATATTTAATTAATAAAATCAATATTTATATAATAAAAAAGTGTATTATCGCGAAATTATACTTTATTGTAAAGAACGATTTGCTATTTGTCGATAGATATTATCCTATTTACTTCGCTGATGTTTGTATGTTTGTATGTGCCACACAAATTTTGTGAGGCCAAATTAACCTACTTTCCGTGATCAGATTGAGCTCGAATTTGACAAGTAGATTCATTGTTTAGAACACTGCATACCGTCAAAATTTCAGATCGATCCAATCACGAAAAGTGGGTTAATTTAAAAAATATTGATGTGTCAAATCTAGTGTTATTTCTTTATTTCAATATAACTTCTTATCTATTAACTTCGGATTAAAGAGATAACGTTATTATATCTAAAATATGTCATATATGTTTGAACCTCATGTCCATATAGGTACTTAAAATGCAAAATAGTATGAACAATTTTAGTTTTGAGTGAAATTAAAAGAGTGAAATATAGAGTTTCAAAACTCAGGTTTTTTATGGTTCATTTTTATGAATAAATGATCCAACAGCCTAGGCTCAATAAGGTTTTAAATGTTTTAATAGAAATTCAAATTAAAACACCAAAAAATATTAATGATAATAATAGAACAAACTTCGATTCTCCAGATAAATAAAGCGGTTGTTTTACAAGCTTTTGCAGCATTCCAAGCTTTTTCAGTTTCTGCCGATGACTCTGTAAAGTAATTTGTAAAAAAATGAAAAATATAAAATGATAATACTTTTAACATTCCGATCCTCCGATGAGCCTATTAATTCGACATTGGAATCCTTCCAATCGTATTTCTCTGCTTTTTTCATGGCAATATAAAGAAAAATTCAAATTCAACGAACCAAATGTAAATGAAAAAAAAACAATTAATCTAAATTGTCAATCTTATTTATACTATCCAAATCAGAATAATAATAAGCAAATGTCAGTGAGCAAATTATCGATTGAATTGGCGCACAGAATTTTTTCTGATTGGACTATTTTTTCAAACAATTAAACAACCACCCAAAATATTTTATTGTCATTGCAAGTGAGTTGATGATGTTGATATTTGCAAATATTTTTTATAAATTTATTTTCGATTTTAGATTGTCGGGTATTGAACAGAAAGTCAAAAAACCTTTACAGAGTTATTGATTTTTTTTTATAAATTTATTATAGTTTTTTTGTTTCTAAATATTCAGTAATTAGTTAAAATAGCAACTTCCTAAATTTTAATATTATTTTAACTGTATGTTGATAAAACCATATTTTATAATGAGTCAGTTATCTAACCATATCACTATCACCTCGATGAATGCTGAATAATGCGGGAGTGTGTGTGTGTGTGTGTGTGTAATTATAGCGGTAAATATGAGTGTGAAATTTGCAAAATTGATTGAACTTTGAAAATCAATAATATCAACAGATAATGAAAAATTAAAATTATAGGGGCCGGCAAAAAAATTCGTTTTCTACATCGATGAAATCTTATCTAAATCTAAAAAAATATAATTATTTATGAAAATCGCATGTGGAAGTATATTAAAAGTGTAAACTATACCAGAGCCTAGACATAGTCTCCATCGGCTTCAATGACATTCTGGAAGTGACGTGTAAAATTTTGAAACTCGCTTGTGAGCTTGGCCTCCGATGTTAACTCCATATATTGGCGAAAATTGTTGCTCACCTCTCCTGAATTACTGAAGTTTATTCCACATCTATAGCATTCGTAATTAATAACAATAAAGCGATCCATGAAATTTGTGTCGGGTGAGCATAGAGACACACGGTGTCCTTCAAACCAAAGTCATGCTGAATCACCATTTCCCAAGCAGGTTGTATTGTTTGAAAGTTTGAAATCATATTCTGCAGAAATTGTAGACATCTCTCAGCATAAATAGATCCACCGTCGTGAAGAAGTTCGAAATACGTGAGTGATTTTGCATAGTTGCTGGCCACAATAATCAGTACTTTACGATCAGATATTGTCTGTCTACCAATAGTTAGACAATCACCTGTTCCATCCACCCAAACACGGTTGCATTCTTTTTTTGCATTCACTTTGCAAAAGTGATAAGGAGCTTTTGGCATTGCAATTGCAAAATTGCAAATTAATTAAAACTTTATTGACATTAATCATTTTATTATAAGAAATTTTTTCCATTTTCACCACTGATTTCTTTTCAATTGACATTGTATTTTTAAAAAAGTTTGACTATGAATCAGTAAATATATCTAAGTTTTTTTGATATATTTACTGACTTTTTAACAAATACAATTAATCAGTTTTAATAAGAAAATAAAATCACCGAGTTTGACAGATGCAATAGTGTCCTGTCAGATTGGAGCGAATTTCCTATGTGTTTTGAATGGAATTGATAAATGATGATCACATCATATAAAATAGAATAAACTTGACTGTATTTGCAATTAAAATCAAAGGAAATATATAACAGGCGGTTTTTCGAAAGTTTTAAGAATTTATGTCAATTGTTACAGATTAGAGTCACGTGTAAATTGTCTGAGTTGGTCTTCTGTAGGATTACCAACCCTTAGGATCAAATATTTGTTTATTGAATTGTAATAGTAAATAGATAGATACATAGAAAGCAATTGGATTTTTTAAAACCTATTGTGTTATAAATAAAGTTTTATTGTGTTGAGTCTTGTTGCCTTGATGGAGAAACACTAAAATTACATTCCTAGCGAAATGTTTAGTAACCCAATAGAATACATTTTCAGGTTGGTTTTCAGTAAGAAAATATTACAATCAAATATTGTGATTAAACACTTATTATTAATAATTGTGTCCTGTTTATATTAATTTATATGCTAAACTACCAAATTTTCTGAAATTTAATTCAGCAGAATAATATCATTTCGATTAAAACAAAATTATTATTTCATGTATAAGATATCTTCTTGCAATAATTAGTAAATAGAACGGAAATTTGAAGAATTTAGAATGAATTGAGTGAAGAGAATTTTGGCGATAAATTTTCTATTCCTTCTTTTTATCATTTCAAACCAATTTTCAATTATATAATTGTGAATTAAAAATGAAATTAATAAAATTGGTGATCGAATAATCACTCACTGATCCCTCCTGAGATCAGGTGATAGCGCAAAACTCATAAAATAAAACATATTTTATCAACCTAGAAATTATAATTTTATGAGAAGTCAACAGAAATAGACTGAGATAAGAATGATTTCATTTAGTGAGAGATAATGTTAATAATAATAATAATAATAATAATAATAATAATAATAATAATAATAATAATAATAATAATAATAATAATAATAATAATAATAATAATAATAATAATAATAATAATAATAATAATAATAATAATAATAATAATAATAATAATAATAAAAATAATAATAATAATAATAATAATAATAATAATAATAATAATAATAATAATAATAATAATAATAATAATAATAATAATAATAATAATATTAAATATTATTATAACGCTTTCAACAGAATAAACTTAAATTAAGTGAAAAGAATGACATCATCATAATACAGGTGATATTTTCCTGTTCTATATGTGAAAATAATTAAAAAATGATAATATTTATATAAAAATGCTCCAATCATCTTACAGTAAATGGGTTGAGATAATCACTGTTGCTTTTCATACATTTTTCATAATTTGTTTGAATAAAGTAAGTTTGGAATTGATTTTTTGAATATTCAATCGAATTTACATATATATTTAAGAAATATGCAGAAACCAGTAAAATATGCCTGGAAGGATTCGAATGTTGCCTTAATTGGGTCAAGTGAAGATCGTGAAGTTAAAAGTAAATTTAAATAATTATTAATTTTAATCGATTAATAATATTATTTGTGATTTTGTAATTATTTATTTATTCTGATTCAAAATTAAATGATTAATAGTAATAATAGTAATAATCAATAATGCCGCCTAGCAGTCACTAAATCGAATATGTTTCTCATGGAGTGCTTGCTAGCACTGTGAATATTTTATTGATTGCAATGAGTGATTTCAATGGATTTTTGGACATACTTTTATCACTATTTTGTTTATCTCTATTGATTTTTAAGTGATTTTCATTTATTTAATAATGAGTAAATCAAAAAGTAATGAACACAGTCGATTGTCACTCAAATTCTTCAAAATATTCTAATGAAAAAAATAATAAACGATATTTGGTTTATAAAACATAATTCAAATAGATAAATAGGAAAGCCATTACCGCAGTGTTCATTAATTGAAATAATTTGTGAATTGATTTTTTTAAACATGCATTTTAATTTGTTTAAATTATTATATTTTATGGAAGCATATCAGGTGAACACCAAAAAAGAAAGAGATTTTTTTAAAGTGGAAGAAAGATTAAATAAATAATTCTTTTTAAGTACGAGCATTTTAGATGATATTTTTAAAAAAATTTTGCCGAAAATAAAATATTTAATTTAAATAAAAAGTTATAAATATTTTTGATCAGTAGTGGATACTGATGTAGGAAAAATGAAATTGTCCCGTCACCCTTTTCTAGTGAAATAAAATTTAACTTAACGATAACAATGTTAAAAACCTTTAAGATGAACTTTATTTGGCTTTCAATCATTTCATTATGATATCATTATGGTTCAATCAGTCTGACCCCAATGAGTGACTGATCATTTTGTATTTAACTTTTTTAACATTTCTGATCATCAAAAAGAAATTCGTGGACAAACGATACTGTATCTATGGAAAAACAGAAAATTGGTTCTTGATCTCAAAAATCTGGAAAACCAATTTACTAGTGACAGTAAGCTTGCAAATGTATATAAAAATGTATTGTAAATTTAATATTTAAAAAGAATAAACAAATTAAGGCAAAATATTATTACAAATATAAATGTTTTATTCGGTGTTACTTTCTAACTATAAATGCTTACGCTAGCGTATCACTGTTATTCATAGAAATATTTCGGTAATTGTATTCTTGTTTCATTAGTAAAACTCTTTCCGTGTTCTCTTGAGCAATTTACAATTATTTATTTGTAACATCTGATCCTGTGGAAACTCCTTAGCTCGATTCTCATTAAAATAATAATTAAGTAATTTTGCGACCAGTTTAAGATATTCTAACATTCAACACAAGATTCTCTTTGTCATTATCTCTGTGAACTTTGCAAAAAATAATTTTATGTGCAACCTCCACTATTCAATCTTCATTAAGGGTTTTGTCTAAAAAACAACTCTATGATATGAGCATCAGATAGACCATCACATTTTCTGATGTTGGGCAAATCAGTCTTATTAGAATGATGGTTTTCAATTTTGGATCTTGTTAAATAAAATTGAGTCGTGTAAAAAACAGAATCTGTCGGAAATTAATTATAAATTCATCTCTTAATAGTTATTTCAAATGCAAATTACTTATAAGCATGGCGTTCTAGGAGAAAGTAAAAGAATTTGGGTGAAATTTGTAGATAATTAATATTTGTTTTTTCTAGGTGAAATATATCGAAAACCGTAAATAACCATAATAAGCCTTTGTTGAAGTACATATTATTGTGAGACCATTTTCATATATAGTAACTATTACCAGAAGTTTTCTCATAATAATAAAACTTGCAGTTGAGGTCTGCAATACTCATTAAACATTGTTTGCGTTAAACTCTTAATACGCAACCCGTGACGAATATCACACTGAACGTTTTAGTTTTAAAATACTTTTGAAAACTAAAATTTATTTCAGAAATCTTCGCTGACTTTGATGACGGTTTGTTCTGTTAATTATTCTTAATTATTAAAATTTTTAATTTACAGACTAATTAACTTATGAAAATATTAAAATGCAGTATTTATAGAAATAATTATACGTTATAAACCATTGGTGATTTAATTAAAATTTTAATAATTTATTTTAACCCATTAGCTTCCTGATCCCGAAATGGGGATTCGAATGTTTAATTTTTTTAATATTTAAAATTTAATTTTTTGCAACAAAATCAATATATAGTGAAAATAAACCCTTTATGTTGTTCTAACATATTTTTTGTTTGACAGTTTGCTTGTCTGTACAAATGCACTAAACAAAAATATCTAATATATACTACAAAATTTTAAAATAATCTGGCAAAAATGAACGTTAAAAATATTAATAGTTTAAATTTATTTATTTTTTCAAAATATTTAAACAATTATTTTATGTTTTAGAAAATTCTGCGGAAACTGAAGCTGCTTGGAAAAAGGCTAAATTATGTGATCAAGCTGCATTATTTATTTGGAGAATCGAGGTAGATGTATTTTCTAATCAGTTTAATTTGTAAGATAATAATAATAATAATAATAAAATTATGGGAAGTTTAAATTTGGTTGATACAATAATTTCACATGCTGCTAGAAAAAACCAAAAATTGCCAAAAGTGTAAATTTGGGGGGGATGATTATCTCTGCAATTAACAATATCTTTGCATTTTTGTTTCTTAATTAGTACATATAGAGCAATGGTTCTTAAAGTTTTGCGCTCAACAAACCGGCGCTAAGTTTTTGTTGAAGATCGTGGACCACTAACATTAAGGATGAGGGTTAACAAAAGTGACCTATATTTTATGAGATTATAAGGTTATAATTACGATTGGTTTCAATATTACTGACACCATTTAATTTATGTTTTTTATTAAAAAATCCATTAGATTTAAATTTATTATGACTTTACAACGTCTACGGATGTCATCAGTTTCGTGTTTAAGTGTGCCTTTTGGTATGTTACAATAATTTTAAAATTAATTTTGAACTCCTACTCAGACTACCACTTTAAGAACCACTGTCATAAAGTAAAAAGTTATAAATTATAAGTTATAGTCTTCAGCATCGATAGTTTTTCGGTTTTAATTTTCCTAATCTTCATTTTTTTCGGGCTAAAATTAATATTTTTATTTCAAAAATAAACATTTTACAATAAAGTAAAAATTTATTTAATAAAATTGGTACATAAAATGATATAAATATATTTTGATAATATTTCATTTATTTTCATTCTGATGAAATATCAAAAATTTTAATTCGATGTAACATAAATTTTCTGCTTTGTTTTTGTTTTAATAAAAAACAGATCAAGGATGACCAACTAAAGATATTTTTACTGATACACTGTACCAACAAGTAAACTGGTTGGTACAATTTTTATTGCGGCTGATCTTTAAGTTAATTTTGGATAATTTTAATAAGCTTAGTCCGCACCTGGCACTTGTTTTGGTTGATCACTTATATTTTTGAAAATAATATGTCATTATACTCAAAATTTCGAAAATATTGGAAATTTGATTCATATTGACTCATAAATCCTACTTCCTCCTACAAAAAATTCCAAATTTTAAAAAAATCTACCAAAGGTTACATGGAAACAAACTCAGAAAATATTTATGATGTAAATGGCATGTGCAGCAAGAGATTTACTCTTGGAGAGTCCAACAGTAATCTGCATTATATGCTTGTCCCAATAATCTTGAGATCCTTCTTTCATTGTCATAATATCCTGATGGAACTTTTCACCTTGTTATTCGATGTAGTTGTCTGGATTCTCTGGAAAGTATTCTAAATGACCGTGAAGAAAGTGTATTTTTTTTCAAGATTTTTAAATTGAGAAAGAATGCTTTTCGCTAATTTATCATAATTATGAACCTTTTAATCACTGTTACGTAACTGTACCAAGCGGAAGCTTTACCAACATTCATGTAAAGAATGAAACACGGATCATTAATAAGTTTGCGAATTTGAGGACCATCGAGGTTTAACATATGTATTTGAGGCAGTCACCATCTTTTTTCAATGCTTTCACAAAATGATTTTGATGTTTTGATACTTTTTCCTTGGTGTGATTAAAAGAGTAAAGGAGATAAATGCACATTGACTACTATTGTGTATCCATCAATGACTAGTTACATATCCTCTGAGTGATATTCAGCATGAAAAAGATGCCCAGAAACGTCATGAAAATTAACAATAGCTTCTTTTTGACTGCAATATCGTAGAAATTCCTGTTTTCTGGTCCAATATGGTATTATCTTAGTTACGGGAATGACGTATTGCTTCTCATTAAATCTTGACGTTAAAAGTTTAGATTCCTACTTCAAAAAACTAAAGTATCGTCCAAAACCATTAAGCTCACGTTGGGGAAATGTCTGAGGTTTCGTAAATTATATGGGAGCCCAAAGCTTGGCTTGGTTACCCAGATGAATACCAAAATACGCATGATATGATTATTTCACAAAATAGTTATATTTTTCTTGTTCCTCACATACGTAACAAAATGAATCTAATTAGTTTAAGCAGGATCTTCGAAATAATTTTGCATTACCACCAACTAAACACTTAACTAAATAAAAATACTAAATTATAATTATTTTTGTAGACAACCCTAAGAGCATGTTTAAAATAAATGATATGCTAAAAATATAATTTATAAAGAGTATTATATTAACTGATATGGTTTATAGTTTCCAAGTGAATGACACAAAATATACCAACTAGCCATTATTCAATACAAGCCATAGATATGTGAAGGTAGTTATTATGTGAAAAAATATACCTAATTTCTTTGTTTACATTTTTTAAAAATGAAAATATTAAATTTTTAGACATACGAAAAACGAAAATTTATCCAGTTGAGTTTTAAAAATTTTTAAATTTAAATAAAATTTTCTCAACATAAACCTTTTTCTCAAAAAAAATATGAAAAATTTAATTTCAATTGTTTTATTATACATTTATTTGAAATTTCAAATATTGAATTTGTAATGAATATAAATGATCATTTTAGAAATTTAAAGTTATGGAGTGGCCGATTGAGCAAAATGGTGTATTTTACGAAGGTGATTCGTATATCATATTAAATGTATGCAAATTTTTATTTTCTAATTTAAAAAAATTAAAAGTTTAGATAAAAGAAAAAGAAAATACTCTACTTTATGATTTACATTTTTGGATTGGAAAGTTTTCAACTCAGGTTCAAAATTTTAATTTTGTATAAATCATACAATATAACCACTAATTTCTGTCACTGATTTTTATAAATTTAAGCTATTAAATATTAAATTTAGTGTCAATTGGTGCATAAAGTTTCACTCCACTTTTCTTAAGTCATTTTAAAAAGTTAAATGTAAATATCACATCCATTAAAATACGAATATCATGAAATTTGAATGTTTCTTATTCATTTAATTCTCAATTTTAATAATGCCAAAATGATATAATTATCTAATTTATTGAAACGTTTTTCGTTTTACAGGATGAATACGGCACAGCAGTGTACAAAACAGTTGAATTAGACACATTGCTTAATGATCGACCGGTTCAACATCGGGAAGTTCAACATTATGAATCTGATCTTTTCAAGAGTTATTTCAAAGAATTAATGTTAGGATTATTTTTGCAAATAATGCGCTTTTTTTATTTATTAAATTTTAATAATTAGTAATTACTATGATATCAGTAGTATGTTCAGGCGATTCAAACTCACAAGGATCACAGTAACCTTTCAAGGTCATTAAATATAGAATAATTTATATTTTTAATTTTATTTAATAAATTTTATTAATTAATTATTTTACTGTTATTTTATTTTAATTTCTTTATTTTAGTATTTTAATAATTAGTAATTATTATTATGTACTTTTTAATTCTTTTATTAATTATTAATAATTAGTAATAATTAGTAATAATTAGTAATTAGTAATTATTATTATTTAATTTTTAATTAGATTAATTATTTTACTGTTGTTTTATTTTAATTTCTTTATTTTAGTATTTTAATAATTAGTAGTTATTTTATTTTAATTATTTTTATTTTATTAATTGATTATTTAAAATGTAAAAAATTAAATATAAAAAATAATTTATAAGAATTTTTTCCCCAATTTCACCACTGATTATTTATTTCCATTGAATTTATTAAAAAGAGAGCATGAAGAGTATAAATCAGTAATATATCGATGTCCTTTTGATACTCATGAATTTTCGGCACTGCCTTTTTCAAGTGAATTTCAAGTGAAAAAATAATTTATTATTTATTGTATTTTTTATTTTATTAATAATTTATTATTATGTACTTTTTAATTCTTTTATTAATTAATTATTTTTTATTTTATTCTATTTATTTAATTTTTTTAATTAAATTAATTATTTTTAAAAATTAGTAATTATTATTATTTATAGTATTTTTTATTTTATTTTATTAATATATTTATTTAATTTATTACCTTTTAATAATTAGTAGTTATTTTATTTTAATTTCTTTATTTAATTATTATTTTTTTGTATATTTTATTAATTATTATTATTTTATTAATATATTTATATTATAGTTATTTTATTTTAATTTCTTTATTTAATTATTATTTATTGTATATTTTATTTTATTAATTATTATTATTTTATTAATAATTTATTATTATATACTTTTTAATTCTTTTATTAATTAATTTTTTTTTATTTTTTCTATTAATATATTTATTTAATTTTTAATAATTTGTAGTTATTTTATTTTAATTAGTTTAATTTAATTAATTATTATTTATAGTATTTTTATTTTATTTTATTTTAATTTCTTTATTTAATTAATTTTTATTGTATTTTTTATTTTATTAATAATTTATTATTATATACTTTTTAATTTTATTAATTAATTATTATTTATAGTATTTTTATTTTATTTTATTAATATATTTATTTAATTTATTACCTTTATTAATTAGTAGTTATTTTATTTTAATTTCTTTATTTAATTAATTTTTATTGTATTTTTATTTTATTAATAATTTATTATTATATACTTTTTAATTTATTAATTAATTCTTTTTTTTATTTTTTCTATTAATATATTTATTTAATTTTTAATATTTGTAGTTATTTTATTTTAATTAGTTTAATTTAATTAATTATTATTTATAGTATTTTTTATTTTATTCTGTTAATATATTTATTTTATTTGTTATCTTTTAATAATTAGTATTTATTTTATTTTTATTTCTTTATTTAATTATTATTTTTTGTACATTTTATTTTATTAATAATTTATTATTATATACTTTTTAATTCTTATTAATTAATTATTTATTTTTTATTTTATTCTATTAATATATTTATTTAATTTTTTTAATTAAATTTTTCATTATTATTATTTATTTTAATTTAATTACTTTATTAAAATAAAGTAATTAAATTTAAAAAAAGTAATAATAATGAAAAATTTTATAAAATAAATGTAATAAACAAAAAAATTAAATAAATTTATAAAATAAAAATAATTAAAAATCAAGTAAATAATAATAATTAATTGAAAGAGAAATGATTATTGGAAACTAGGAAAATTGTTATGGTACCCTGTGGGGACCTCGCCGTTCTCTTCCTTTGGGAAATCCATAATTAAATATTGAATATGTTATTTAGATATCTAAAAGGCGGCTGTGAAAGTGGATTTCGAATAGTAAATGTCCACACTTACAATCCGAGATTGCTTCATGTGAAAGGTCGAAAGCGTAGCATCACTGTTTCTGAGGTTAGGGAAATATATGTCTGTTAAGAAAACTTATCATTTCCACTTCTAAAAGGTATCTGCTACTATAAAAAATCTAAATTCGGAAGATGTTTTTATTCTCGATACCGGAATGAAGATATTTCAATGGATTGGAAAAGGAGCAAACAAAGATGAGAAGTTCAAGGCACGGCAATTTGTTCAACAGCTTAATTCAGACAGGAATGGTAAATGCCTAGTTGAAGTTATCGATGAAGAAGAAACCTTTGAAAATCATGAATTTTATAATTTTTCTATCCGATATTAAACCTGGAGACGATGAGAAGAATTTCACCGCGCTTACTGCACAAGAAAAACAACTTGTCAAGTAAAATTTATTTTTTGATTGCCATATTTGAACAAAATTATTTAATTTAATAATTTAACCATTCAATACATTTGAAAATCAAAAAAACAACTGCAATATCCAAAAATAAATATTCAAAAACAGACATGTTCAAAAGAGGAGTGGATCGCATCGGTTGCGTTTTTGCAATGGTAATACCATTTGTGTAGTTTGGTTCTTTAATTGATTGCTCTAATAAATATCCACGTTGAATATACAAGGATATAAATGTAGATATTGGAATGGTATATGATGTAGCTGTGGGAGGTGGTCATAAAGTGCCGCCTGTCCCTGGAAAGTTTTGGTATATTGAAGACGTGCATTAAGAAAGGTAATAGGTAATTGTATGGAAACGCCACAAATCCGAGCTACGTTACTGTAAAAGAAGTACAAGAAAAGCAATGAAATTCCAGATATAGACTATAAACTATGGAATGGATAAATCTACTATTTATGATTGAATAAAGAAAAAGGAATTGTTGGGAAATGTTATCAAAGTGACTGAATCGAAAACCTACTAGGGCAAAGCCGATTGTCATTTTCCCGACGATTCCGGATAGATACAGTTAAACATAGTCACATAAATTTGTATATTTATATTTATTGTAGATGTTTTCGCAGAAAGTGTAGCAATGAAAAACGAAAATGGATATCTTGTCAATGTTCTTTATTTGTTATTTTTTAATACTTTTACTTTTTTACAGATATTTTTATGTTTCATTTCAATTGTTAAAAACACGTTTTTTCGTTATTTGAATTGGTCTTTCGTGTTGGTGCCGATACCGATTAATCGGTTTGGTCAAAATCCGGCAGAAACCGATTATCGGATTTTGTCCCGGCTATGTCCTAAAAGCTACCTCATTATTATTCTGAGCTAAATAATGAAGCATTTTTATGAGTCATGCAGAAAAGAACAACTAGTATACCAATCAGAAGTTTCATTATTAAATAGAAGACTTTGATATATTATAAAAAGGTATCAATTAAAAGAAATTTCCTAGTATTAAGTCTGATGCTCAATGGTAGATAATTAGGTTTTACTAGAGCTCTGAGACCACCATTCGGAAAGATGGCCTAATTCAGATAAATAATTACAGTTTTTGGAAGATAAGCAACTAATTTAAAGTGGTAATTAAAGGCTCCAATCTGCCGAAGGACATAAATGCAGATTGATCAGTAGACTGAAGGAAATATATTGGGAGTAGATTAGCAAGAGTCTGAAATTAGAGAGAAGCTTGGAGTTGAAGAGGAACTATATAGAGGCCTCGGGGAGATGTTATTGTTTCAATCAATTGCATCCACTGTGAAGAAATGTCATTTGAGTAAACTTCCTAAATTATCATCAGAATGTGCTCAGTGATTGATTGGTATCAAAACATAAACTTTATTGTTTGTTGGGTTCTGTGTCATTTAATCTCAGGAAACCAAATCCTACTGGAACATTTAATAATAAACCTAACATGTTTAACTGATTAATCATTTTCTAGGATATCAGATACTACCGGAAATTTGAAATTTGAAAAACTGGAATTTGACAAATCAAATATAGATGAGAATGTAATTATTTTCTACTTTATGTAACTTTTGAGGTGTTTGTCATTTTCAAATTCAAATTATATTTCCTAAAATTATTGTGGTAAGAGAACTGCGCAAATAAAAAATAAGGACTTCCTTATCTATTTTGGTGAATGTAATCGTGTTAAATTTAAGGAGGAAAATTAATTACAAAATTCTGTCAATTTTTGTATTCTATTACTTAGTTGAGGCCAAATAAATAGGCGTTTTCCTAACTTTATGTCTCTGGGTGTACCTTTCAACTTATCAAAACTTGTTCAAAATTGTTTCTTTCAAATTATATATCATTCTTTCACTTCTGTGTTGGAGGGTCTTTTTAGCTCATTCTTGGATATTGATTAGGATATCTGTGTAATTTCTTGATATAGTTGAAGAACTAGAAATCCGAAGAAGCAAGGCAAATTCATTGTGAAATTCTGCGAACCCGAAAAGTTTTGAATTTCTTCAGATTGACTGAACTCAGGGCATAAGAAACCCGATGTGATTTTTTGCATCGTGGATTATAAAATTTATTGTGTCGTAACAAAGGATGTCTTAGAGTATTTTCATAGGATGGAGGGAATCTTATCTTCGTTTCTCTTTCCTCTTTAACTCGTTTCGTAACTGTCAAATAATGAGGTACATGGTATCCGTAAAAATCAATACTAAGATCGCATATTTTTATCCTTTTTTGTTAACTTGGGAAACATCGAGTGCCTTAAGTAAATAAAATTGAATCACTTATATTTAAACGAGCATTAATTCTATTTAAATGAGAATTAAAGAAATTTAGCATTAATTAAATTGAATGATCATTAAATATGACTAAGAAATTCAAAGTTTTAAATGGCTTAATCACAACGCGTAACACATTATTCAAGCGATACAAAAGAAATAGATAGCACCCAATGCAACACAGTTTCTAATACAAAACGCTCAGGACAAAATCTCTAGCATTTCAATGACAAATATTACAGGTGAAGGCAAGAGATTATACTACAGGTACAATCAAGTCAAAAGACGTTCGAAACAATGTCCAGTGGCTGTTTATTTGTTTTATTACAATTTGCTACAATTAGGCAAAGTCAAACAATGAAGTGATTTCAATACCATATACTGATATAGAGACTACAAAATAGTATGTACCATCAGCGAAAATAACGCTACGAAAATGGTGTGGGTGAAAGTGGGAGAAATATGGAACATAGGTTCTACATTTCTAAAGCACTACATATGCAAACATGTAGTTGGTATGGCGATCAGGTTATATTTCAAACCACCACCAGAGGCAAAAATGTCGATGTTGGAACCAAGCGCAAGAAAGGAAGACCTTCGAAAACTAAAACAGTTTTACTAAGACAACGACAATTTTATAAATAATGATCTGTGATTTTTCAATTTCAAAATAATACTAAATAATGGTATTTTTGGTCTAATATTTTTTCTTAAATAAATTAATGCTCAGTCAATATATTATTAATGCTCAATCAATATATTATTAATGCTCAATTAAATACTAGCCAAAATAAATTGCTTTTATCTAAGGCCGGAAATTATAATCCCAAAAAAATTATACGAATGTTTCTTTTCTATTAAATATGAATGACAAACATTTTTTTATTTTCTGAACAATGTAAAATTTCATTTATAATTTAATAGGATGTTTTTATCATTGACAGTGGAATCGAAGTCATTGTTTATATTGGAAAAAATTCGAGTCCGGGTGAACGAAATAAATCTCTGATTTATGCTCATGTTATTATTTAATTTTCATGTTTATTTATTTTTATTTCAGGAATATTTAAAGGAAACAGGGTACCCACAGGCCCCTATTACCGTTTTAAACAAAAAATTGGATATATTTAATAATATTTTCTCCAAATAATCAAGATTTTTGTTGTTAAATTCAAAGTCAACAAAATTGTTATCTTTACACAAATTTTGTCAATTTAATACTTAGAATCCACTTTTATAACTTTTATTTATTCTAAATATAAATTTTCATTCAGAACTTTAAAAACTAGAATCGTTAATTCTTTTTTTACTTTGACAATAAAATAAATATTCAGAATCAGCATCTGGCACATGAAAGTGGCTTGGAGGATGTGAGGTGTTTGAAATAATTTATCTTAAATTATAATTGTATGTTTGATTGAATGCAGTGGCGTAGCAATAGGTTGTGCACGGCCCAGGACGAAAAATTAGTAAAATTTATACGTTCGAGCATTATAAATTCCCCGATTGGCGTTTGTTTTGTTTTTATTAAGACAGCAACCACAGTTTGGACGGTTTATACATTTAATATTATTAGGAATCTATATTGGATATAGTTGCTAATCACCTTCCCCCAAGCCTGCCTGTGGTTTGGTTCCTCGGATCACTTCGTTCGACAAATATTTTGTGCGTCCCAAAATCTGCACAAGGGCCCCAGAAATCCTTGGTACGTCACTGATTGAATGTTAAAATATAACTAACTAATTAACGATTTGTTTTGATGTTGTTATCAAATAAACATTTCCATTGATCGTAATTTTGATACTATCTCTAAAAAGTGCCGAAGTTTATAAAGAGGATGTGGAAGAATGAGAAGGGAGGTATTTGAATTGTTAATTTTATTTGACTCTCTGTTAGTTAGTCCTTATCCTAGATATTTCCTTGTGAATTACCAGAACTCTTACTTATGTGAAGACAAATTTACTCTACTCCAACTGTCACGTTCAGTATATTTGAATTGATGAGGGTTGTTATTTCATTCGGTTTCAAGTCTTGATGATTTGGTTTCTTGAATGATCTATAATAATAGCGCTGTTTCCAGTTGACCCCTTTAACGGTTTTTGGCAGAGATTCATTTTTATTTTCCGTACATAAAACTCCGGCTAGAAATATTTTCATGGTACGCCCTTCGAGTTTTTTTTATTTTGGGTAATTACTTCAAGCCAAAATGACCATTTTAGACCAACCTTGTCAGATTTCTGTTAATGCACACACCCCCATAGTTACGTCATTTTATTATTCACGAAATTAGAGTAGCCTAGTGGTACTATAAGGTCATCGTTGTTTAGTAAAAGTATCAGCATCGCTGTAATAGCAGAGAAAGATTGTTGCAATAATAATTCTTGTGATCCATAAAATACAACTAGCGTGGCGTCACATTCAACTCAACACACGTCACATATTCAAGGAACCGACCCACCCTTCAGCGTGACGTAATTATGCAATGACTCCTATTGCTCTTAAGACCGGCCTACCTTTTAAAACACGGTGATGTGACTTAAGCTGGTGACATTCGCTAGTAAAAAAATTTTTATTTCGTGCAACTTAATCATTTCTCATTGTGATTTGTCATCAGTTTAGGTCAATAGTACGTTAGATGCTTATTGCACACTGTACATAGTGTCCTCCGATAGATAAAACAGCGTTGTTTGAATGTTGAGTTTACGCATGTCGTCTTCTTGTAATATGAGGTCAAATTATTATTACAATAAAACGATAATTTGCTCGCTCCACATGGCCCACTGAACACTAGTGTGACGAGCTCTTGGTGTTATGTAATAGTGTCTTAAGAATCACAACCGAACTCTTATATATATATATATATATATATATATATATATATATATATATATATATATATATATATATATATATATATATATATATATATATATATATATATATATATATATATTAACCTTGCGGTTTGACGTTCCGTGATAACTGGTTCAACCTGTCTCCAGCAGGGTACGGACATGCGCGACCTATCCAATTCTAGACACCAGTTGTAAAGAGATTTCTTCCCTCGCTTGTCATCATCCATACTGAGCACAACGAGTTTATGGATAAAAGGCACAGTAGAACTCCTCCACTTTTCGTAAGTGAGAATGTTTTTATTTCCTTGACTTTCAGTGTGGTGTTGTGGTTGTGTGCCGAAAAAGATATGATTTTTGCCAAGAAAATGATTTCGTTTGAAAATAAAACAAAAGAAAATCAAAATCTCCAATCTTTTTATTTAATCAACTCAACATTAAGCATAAATATAAGTACAAGACAACAAGATTATTGCCTATGCACAATTTTCACTATTTAAAATTTGGTTTCAAGTTTTGTATGTTCGACTTGAATCGAAATTTTGATTTTTCAAATTGGTTTTTACCAAATGGAATTTATTAATTGTGAATGAAAAGCGTCGGTATATATAGTTTGACTTTGTCGAGCATTTGTGTGTACATTGATTCAATTTTATAAATTTGAATTATTTTAATTCTGATTAATTTTGAATTTTGATGTGGATTTCTTATGACATTTTATTTTTTAACCTTAATATAATTTTTATATTTTAGTTAACTTCAACTAACCATGATGGATTTCGTCATTTATATAGAATATTCTAGTTTTCTGGTTATTTCTATTATAATTTTTCGAAGCATTCCAGTTACCTCTTATCAATGTGGGCTTAAAATGGATTCTCTCTCAATTTTGAGGCTCTAGTTCAGCAGAAGCTTCCAGTATACCTTCGTTCAGAAATGGGTGGAATCAAACCCGACGATTGAAGATCACTTGGAAAGCTGGCCAATTAAAAATCCGATGAAAACATGAACGATTTAATATGTTAAATTTGATTTTCTAGGCATTAAAATATTTTTTGTATATTGTATTTTGAATATGGAAAAAATAATAATTTTTTCCACTATTATTTGCCTATCTGAATTCTTTCATAAGCATGTGACTATCCAAGGAAATAAATATCTGCTCGAAAATGTCACTGAATATTTAGGTTTGCTGAGCTTGTCCATTTAATACCATTAATACCTTGGAAACGATAAGTTTATATAATAAACCGCAATATAATGATGTTCTTTTTGTAATAATGATTGTTGATTTATTTTTGGTGTTTGTTACATATTGTGGAATAATGGTTTTTACCCTAATAAAATTCGTTACGATCTTTTACGCCACGGTAAATTCAGTGCTATTATTTTATGATATCCCAATTATATTAACTATAATTTAAATTCTGTTTTTTAATCACTACAATCAACTATATTAGTCTTATTACACGCAAATGTTATATTACTTTTTTTCAGATTCTATTCGTCGCTTCTATGGATGTAGTAGATTTATGTTTAAATTCTTAGATGAATTTTTTGCATATTCATTTTAAAATTTTGTAGTTGCATTCATATTATTATTCATTAAGGTTTGATTAAAGAAATTTACTTATATTTCTTGTCGATATACATTTTTTGTTCATTAATTAGCTAATTGAGGTAGAATCGTTGGATTTGAATTGGAAATATTCCTATATTTAGGACGTAATTCGTATATTACAAAGAACTCACTAGTACTAGAATAAATAATTGTCTTAAAAGTGTTTACCTTAATTGTATTACCGAATTTTTTGGTACAATATTGATGTCGCCTGGTAATGCTCCCATACTTAATACTGATTGGTAGTTTAAAAAGTTTGAGTCGTGGTAACATTTAGTTTTATCCAAATTCAGCACATTTAAATATCAGATAATATAAGTTTATCCTAAAAACAACTCTGAGGAAATATCAAACTATAAATTTATATTAAACTAATAAAAACCAAGTATATTTCAATTTATTCATTAAACGAAACTGTCATAAATTAAATTTAATCTTCAAAATTTGAAAATATTTTTAAACAAACTCTTTATTAATTGCAATTGTTTCAGTGGCATAATTTCTCCATATATAAAATTTTAATTTTTAAATTATTTTTCAACTCAATTATTAGTAACATTTTTTGAATAATTGTTTAAATAATAGTTTCAAATTTTAAAAAGCACGCATATACTATGTCTAATCAAGCAAGAATTTTTATAAATAATGAATAATGAATAATATTTTTTTAATTTAGAGCAACGATCAAATTAACGAAAATGCCGAAGTCAAAACAGTAGGTTTTGAAACCCAGCAAGATTTATTGGATGAGATAAATTATCGTTTCCAATTAATAAATAAAAATAATATTTTCTTACAAAAAATACCAAAATCATTAACTCGAATTGCATTGAAAGATCTTATTCCCGAAATGATCACCAGTCGATTTCCAGAAACTTCAAAACAAGGTAAAGTAAATTATGCATTTATACAATTACCTACTGAAGCACTTGTTAATAAATATATTGAAATTTTAAATGAAAAGGTTATTTGCGGGAAAAAATTAGTTGCAAAAAAACACAATCAATCCGATTTTAAAGAAATTACGAATTTCGATTTGAAACAATTGTATTTTAATGGTCTTAAACCCGAAACAAAATATAGTGAAATAAAAGCTTTATATCCAAATGCTAAAATTATTTTTCCCATTGACGATGATAAAAATTCAAAAGGATCTGTAACCTTAGTATTTAAAACCGAAGAAGAAGCCTTTAACGCTTTCATGGGAAATAAAATGACTCTTCATGGATTAAAATGCCATTTAAATTTTTATATTAAACCAACTGTTCAACTTAAGTTCAGCTTTAATAAACCGGATGAATTAATTAAAGAAATCATTTCTCGTTTTGAATTACAAAACAACAGAACAGTTATGATTAAAAATCTTCCAGCTAATTACACTCTTGGAGAATTAAAGGAATTTATTTCGGTAATGAGAAACTGTAAGATATCAACTGAAAAAAGAATCGCATTCATTGAATTTGATACAGTTGAATCGGCTAATAATTCAGCTAAAGAACTCAATAATAAGTTAATTAAGAATTCTAAGATTCGAGCCTTTGTTGTTAAAACTCCCATATTAATGAATGATTTGACGAATTTCAACCTCAATAAACTCCACTTAACCAATCTTTCCATGGATACCACCGAATCTGATATCAAGTCTGTTTTTAAATCTTGTGAAGTAGAATTGTCAAAAAATACAGACAATACTTGTCTTGGAAATGCAACTCTCAGCTTCTCTAATTCCCAGGAAGCTTTAAAATATTTCTGCCAAAGTGATTTGAAAGTCAAGAGTTTATCCGTGATTATCAACTTCCATAGTGAAGTGAAATCAACTGAAAATAAGAAGCGTAAATTAGAAGACTCGGATGATCACGAACTGGACTGTAAGAAATCAAAAGTAGTTCCAAAAATATCCGAAGAAACAAGCGAACCAATTGAAATCAAAGAAAAGAAGTCTCTTATTCCAAAGTCTAAAAAAAGACCAGAAATTGTCAAAGAATCCCTGAAAGCAGAACAAAAAGGAGAGCCGGTTAAGACACCAGTAGAAGCAGTTCCCAAAAAATCGCTGCTTCCAGTGAAAATGGAATCGATCAAAAAGCCCAAAGCCAAGGAACAGTCCAATGGCAAACGAAATTCCAATGGTAACAAACAATCTATAAATGAACCAAAAGTTGTTCCTGGTAAAAGAAAGTTTCAAGAAATTGAAAATGATCAGGTTGATAATTCAATCAAGAAGACAAGACGTGTTATCGCTACACGAACCAGTGCAGCTAAGAATATTAAAAAATAATTAATTATCAAAATAAATCTTTAATTATGAGTTTCGTTTTCATTGAATTCATTGTTGCCATTTGTTATACTAGAAATAATAATATATTCCAATGTAATCCTTCCTCGTTTACTATATACTCATAGGTGTCACAATTGTCTTGTATTGGTTGATTTGAAATGTCATTTTCAATTCCTATATTGTGAGATTTGATGAGATTCCAAAATAAATATAATTAGATCCATGTAATAATTATTTTGTAATCCCAATTTTTAATATAATCTTGAACAAAATTCAAACGGTTGAAGTATAAATATATACCATATAAATATTTCGATTTATTCAACTGAAGCTGTATAAACTGTTAGATCAATAAATATTAATTTAATAAAGAAAAATTACAATTAATTTATGAAATAATAAAATTATCTTTATATCTGTGGTTCTTAACATTTTAAGTGAGTCGTTCCTCTTCGAATCTGAAATAGGTCTCCGTAAAAGGGGCTGAGATCTCAACTATGTAATCTGTTTCTTAATAGATATATAAGTCAAACTCAATATTATAACTTGGTGCGTATTATGTTCGCTTGACAGTTATTAGATGCTGTATAAAGCGTCCAAAAAAGAGATATTATATGACAGATACTCTTTATTTTATAAATTTTTAACTCACAAAATTTGTTGCCAATGATAAGACTTTATTTTTGAAGGGCGAAATTCTAATTTTTCGCTACATATTTATAAACTTAATATTACTGGCAGACAAAAAAATTGAAATCTGAACCAAATGTAAATAATTGTTTTTTAACTGATAAATGCATCAAATTTAATTGAATCACTAGGAACTTAATTTATAAAAATAAAAGCAGACTTGAGGTTTTAGACGAAGCGTACGGGCGGGGGTTGTGTGTGTCTTGAGTACGACCAGTCCCCATGTGATCTGTACCCCTAGAGGCTCAAGACTTTTGTCGGATAAACTTAAACTATAAGTAGATGTCTATATGACACTAATTTAAATTAATTTGGTTCATTATGTATTTATTCAATCGGTGCAACATTAATAAAAAATTGGTTCAAATTCAATTAATTTGGAGCGTCATTGGGCTAAAAACCGGGAAAGCCAGACATTTGATTTTAATCTAAGTAGCGAGATTGATGTATAATAACTTGGGGAGATCAGTTAAGTAAATAAAATAAAGAATAAGAAAAAATAAGGAATGGAATGAAATAAATAAGTAAAAGCAATAATACAAAATATATAGCAAATAATAACTAATTAAGAAAAAATATACAATAACAATCAAGAGGAAAATAGAACAATTAAAGAAAAATGAAATTAAAACACCAAGAGTAAAATAACAATAATAAAACAAGCAAAAAAATAATAAATAAAAAATGATTGTTAGAAAAAATAAAACGAATAAAATACAAAATGACAAACAACATAATCAACAGGATCCAACAAAAGAAAGAGAAAAATAAGAATAACTAAATTATCAAATAGATTATAAAATAAATAAATAACCATAAAATAGTTTAAAAGAATAAAAATTAGAAAAATAAAATTTTCACTATATCTGATTGGACGAAATTTAGAATATATAGAAATAACTTAACTGATTCTTCCAATGTTAAAATTTTTCTTATAGCTATTTTCGTATTTGCAACCAAGGAACAGATAAATTTTTCTAGTAATCATTCGCATTGAAATCGGAAAACAAGGAACTCATGTAAATTTTATTTTTGTTTTATTTATTTGTTTATTAGTTGTATATATAATTTGCATATTTTAAAATGCTGTAAACTTTATGGTTATTAAAAATTTGCTAGTTAAAGCATTGTTCTCTTCTCTTTATATAAATCTATTCAGGATGATGATTATATATTTTTTAAATTTTTATGACAATGATAACATCTCGAAAATGATATATTTGATACATGAATAAATGATTTAAATGAGTCAGGAGAGGTAGGATTTTGAAGGAGCATTGATTGGATGAGAATGATGAGATTTACCAAGCACATAAGCGATTGGAATGAGACGTAGAGGGTATGAATTTGAAATAGCCAGAGCTAAATGAGAACCTTGAGCGAGCTGAAAGAGATGATCAAAGAACCGTATTGCAACACGGAAGTCGAATTGAAACTACTGCACCGTAGAATGAGGTCTGAGGTAGTTCATGCATATACGTGAGGGAGATTTGGGATGTAGTGAATACCGATTGAAATATCCGAACAATTAGTGAGATTTGCGAAGATCTTGATAGTGAATCAAACCTCCATGAGTAGGATAGAGTAATGAAAATGAAATTACGTAGGTCCAATATGAGGAGATAGGTGCAATTCCAACAAATCCAAGAATAGATTTTCCGAAACATTGCATACTGAATATTTTAAATGATTTTATGATAACTTATGATTTGAATTAATTTTGGACAAGACCAGTTGGTGGGGGATGATTGGGTGCTGTTGGCTTTCGGGCTGATGGCCTTCAGTCGACTCCGTTGATTGGCATGTTGAAGATAGTACGGAGCATAAAAGTATAACATCGGAAAAGGATGATTTAAAATTTACTCGTGTTTTAAACCAAGACTACAGATTGTAGAATTGCTCAAATCAATGATGAAATCAGCCATAACGTATTCTTAATTAAATTTTCTTTTACCGTCACGCGTTTCTCGTCATCTTCAAATTAAAGATCATAGAATATCATTTTCAGCACAGGGCTAAAGTATTTCGTCGTAACAGCGAACCAATAGACACTGACAGTGTTTCAAGCTTGAAAATTCCTTTTAGCCAGCGTTTCACACTGAGATCAAGTCGTTGAAATAATTTGGTGCGAAATTTCCATTAGATCCAGAGTGCATAGCCGTAGTCATCGAATAATGAGTTAGCTACATTTTCAAATTCATACAGTTAATGGAGAACCGCTGGATTAATTGTTATATAAACAACCATCTTAATTCGTTCACCCAACGTTCATCGGTGCGAATCATTTTTGATAAATAGGAATGGCCAACTTCTCTATTGTTTATCTACCGGCGATTCATTTTCACACCTGGTCAATGTAGGGATTAGACATAGAATTTTCTCACAATAACTTACCGACTTGAACTTTTGTCATCTACCTGAGCTAGACGATTATAAACAGGAGGTAGAATTACCACGACGATATAAATATTTAACGAAAATTCTGTTCGACAGAGGACGTCATTTAAAATTTCGCTGATCAAAATTTATTCCACCTACATAAACAATCTAATTTCTACATAGAATATCGAACGCCTTGACGACAAATGCCGACTCTTAATTATAATTCGAATTTAATTTAATACTCATCAACTGGTAAATTAATATAAATTCTTTTGTTATCAGAGGAAAACGAACAATTGTAATAAAAACTTATGTGAATGCAGACCCTCCAAATTATAGCGCCATTTGTAATGATAGTCCCGTTAATTTTAGTTTTAATTTGGGTAAAGGGTTTTCATAATAATTTAAAATCACGAATTCTGTGTGTCAATCAAATCTCAGCCCAACAGCTCGGGGTTTTGTCTTGAAAGAGTAGGTTAGGAGACGAAGAGTCGATTAAAGTTTGATAACACAGCAGACTCTTTAAAGCATGTATTGCGCGTTTTTTCTCAGGCAGTATGGGGATTTGTTTGTTCCAACCCAACATTAGATCACCTTTGTTTCATATATTTCTCATTTAATCATCGTATAACTCCATTTCTGCCTAGCATATGTCCGAGCCAAATCATCCGAAATGCGGCCCGAAACCTTGTTTTTCGTGCGCCGACAAAAATGCTGTCATCAGGCGACAAAATGATACTATCGGGGCTTTAAAGAAGCGTATCGACGCTCTAGAAGGTACGTGGTTCTCCCCACCACGCATGACAGAGGCGAACAAGAAGATCTTGCGGTTGGAGCATTGTCGTGACTATTTGCTAGAAGAAAGTAGATTTCAGCGCCTGACTATCAAGGCCCAATCAAAGGCCCTTCATTGCGTTTATTTTGAAGCGGAATCGAAGAGCAGAAATAACGAACTGCCTATTCTCGACAAGGGAAATATCTTTCCCATACATCATCGTGTTGAAGAAACGATCGCATCGTCTACGTTGATCTGCCACCATCATGGTCAGGAGGAATCTCCGTCACATACACCCGATGTCGTCTTCGTACGAACCAGTGATGTACAACCAACCCCAACGAAAGTTATTTCCTCATTGGCGGCTCCAACTGGTTCCAACGCTGCCCTGGTACGGCTCACTGGCCGGAAGCGCAGACGCCTTACTCGCGAACCGAAAAAACGACGAGACGAAATTGCTGCGATGGAGGCCGCCTTATTCGCTGTCCCGCCTTTGGAAAAACGATTCCACGATTAATTCAGGTCGCTCAGCGCTCCTCAGTATCGGGTTATTCCCGTGGATTACTCAATATCGTACTCTGACCCGCAATTGGAGATAGACATTGTTGCCTTATTGAGGGAATCAGACGAAATTTGATCAATAAACTGTATCCATGACTGTCCGAAGGATGTTTGTAATTTGTTATATTGTCCGTGTTGTTCTGTGAGGGTATTAAATTATCAGTAGA
The DNA here is from genome assembly GCA_959609185.1 of Schmidtea polychroa. NCBI lineage: Eukaryota > Metazoa > Platyhelminthes > Tricladida > Dugesiidae > Schmidtea > Schmidtea polychroa. The sequence continues at coordinate 11,650 of CAUHTR010007576.1, read as the reverse complement.
TTACGTCGCTCGTCAAATGTGAATGTCGGAACTAAGATCTTGTTGAATATTATTTTTTATAGAATTTTGTGACTTTCCCTTGTGTTTAATTTTGATATATTCGTAGTCAGTAGGATGTGTTAATTTGACTGCCACGAAGTGATTGAAATGACCTCGTTTGGGCCAGAGGTCTATCGGAAAATGAATACGATTTCCACGAGAAAGATATAAGACCTTCTATCGGCATTTTGGAACCCAAACAGAGAGTATCTTGGGTAGTCCTAACGTAGGGGCTCACCTACTCATGAACTCCGACCCGTGTGTACATCACCAACATGAGTAACGTCATGGGTACACATCTGGGAGACAAATTGCTAAATCATAATTTGACGGTTAGAAAGGAGTCCTTCGCATAGATAATTGTAATGTATTGTAATTCTTTATTTTTTTTGGTTTTGTTAATCGTATGGTATGAATGCAAATAACAATTCTGCACGTTGTACGTGGAGAAGGTTTTTATTTTATTTTTAAAAAAAACAAACTATATAGTGATAATTTACCATAGTAAATTATCACTATAGAAAAAAATTACAAATTTAAAAATCGATAGTTCAAGATTAAAACCATGATGATTATGATTTTTTTCATGAATAAGCCTAATTAACAATATATCCTCGACGAATTTGACGAACCGCTGGAAATCTTTTCTGTTAAAATATTTGAAAGAAACTCCATAAACCGTTTGAACAAAAAGCGAATTGAAAATTTTCCCCAAATCTCGACCATTCCAATCAACCTAATCTCGGAATTAATCTCGGAAACAAAGCATTAATTTCTGAAGTAGTATTATATTTTGTTTTATTTAATAAAAGTTTATAAAAGTTATACCATTGTTGAATATTAATTTTATTTTTTTTAACATACTATTGTCGCGTTACAAAACACAGCCTGCACCCCGATTGTCCCGCCACAAGTTTTAACGGAGACTCTTTCGGGCACATCAATTTTCTTATTACATTACATAACTAACAAATAACATACTACATTACAATAATCAATCAGTTGCCACTAGCACACCCAGGGCCGGCTTTAGTTGGAAGCGGTGGATGCAAAGCATCGGGGCGCCTCTCGGAAAGGGCGCTAAACAATTTAGAATTTTAGTTTCTTTTTAATATTTAACAAAAAAACCATTAACAAATTTTTTTTTAATAAGAATTTTTTTTTTTTTTTAAATAAAATTTCCTTGAAAAACTACTGGCCTACTAGTTTTCGAAGTGTTTAAGAATTGTTTAATTATTTCGCAAAACAAAATAAATTATACATGCATAAATTTATTTTGAAACGGCCTGCTATATTCGGTTTAGTTATTTCGATTAAAAAAATTAATGCTAAAAATATACATAATTTAATTGATGAATTTGCCAGTTTAAAAGCTAGAAAAGTAAATATCTAGAATAATAGTTTTGTCAATTTTTATACAAAATATATGTATGTTATGTAATTTTTGTATATTATAATATTGTTTCAATAAAATAAAAAAATATATAAACAAAATAAAACCTGTATTTCACTTGGAAAAGAATTATTATTAATTTTTTAATGTTTTTATTACAAATTTAATATTGCCAATTAAATTACGTTAATTCCAAAAAACCAATAAAATAAATGGGCGTCTAAAATGAGTTTCGCATCGGGGCGCTACTAATGCTAGAGCCGGCGCTGAGCACACCCCTAAGCGTCCAATACTTGATAAATATATCAACAACATAAAATAAATAAATATGTCTGATTAAATAAAATAATTATTTCCAAAATACGTCCAATGAATAAATATGTCCAATTGCACATTTTTTTAAATTTAATATTGGATTGGGATTTGGATTTGGTTGTCTGGGAGTTTGATATTGAGGACTATCTCTGTACCACCTTTTCGTTATAGATATTGACCCTGCATCTTTTCGGCCCAGTTCGATAATCGCTTGTTAGGCCAAACACACCTGCCTTGATTATCTAACACCATTGAAAATGTGTTTAAATATTTTAATTTAAAAATATTAAATTTTTGCGTTATCTAATCAAAGAGAAAGTTGCAAATCTAGTTACGAATTTTGATTGAAGTCAAATAAAGTTATTTTTGGTTGGGTTTCATTTCATTTGTTTAAATAAGAACACGAGGAGTCAGAGAAAACCCACTTAAAATATAATAACCCAACAATTCTAATAATGTTTGTGTTAAATCACTGCTAGAAATCTTAATAATTAATTTTCTAGATTACCGGTTCTTAAACCTTTTTCTTCGCGGACCACCAAAAAATCTGAAATTTGCGGACACTAAATAAAATTAGGCTTCGCAATTTGTGCGTGTTTATGGATTAGTAAAAAATTTTTTGATTTTCTAATTTTAGGTGACAATAATTTTAAACATTCCCAAATTTTTTAAAAGTATATTTTTGCTTCGTTGCCCACGGCTTAAGAACCGATGTTGTAGATACATAGTAATATTATTTAGTTATAATAAATAATTAACTTTTTAGGAAAAAAATAATATTTTCTTATATTACCAATTTTATTTTATTATGAAACTTATCGAAACAATTGAATTTGTAGATGCGTAAATCTATCCATTATTAGCCTAAACTCCAATCAATACAGATGTCACAATAGTCTGTGACGAATGCTTACTCGCAACCCATCAATGACATTTTTTATGCATTACTAACGTTAGTATTGTATGATTTATTGCTAAGCAACATGTAGAATAATGCAGCTAAACGCTTATTTAATACTTAACCAAAATGAAAAGTATAAAAATACTATTTCTATTCAAAATTTCACTTATTATAGTAACATGTACAAAAGTTCCAAATTACTGTCTAGCTTATAACTATAATAAATTTGACCATACATTAATCCAATATAAAATACATAAATATGGATTTTAAGTCAAATATCGTAAACCAGGGCTTTCCCGCGAACCGCAAATGTAAGATCTTAATTTATTGAAAAAAGCTCATTTCAAGTGCAAACCTATTTATACTTGTGACTTCAAAGATACACGTAAAAACAAAATTTAAGCAATAGAAAATATATAGAAGCCAGCATTCTTTTGCGACACTTCCATGAAATAGTATAATATATCGGAGAAGTTTATCATTATCTTTTTAAAAACATTTTTGAATTTTACCACCCTAAGTAAAATTTTCGGAAACTGTCTCAAACAATATTCAATATATTTCAATAAACGCATATTATTATGAATTTCAACGAAAGGAACATACCTAAATTGAATCAAATTTTTAACATAACTGAAGTTAAAATTAAAACAATTCAATATCATAAATGCTTTAGTATTTATTAATAACAAATGAGCAAATAACTATAAATATTATTGAGAAGGAGAACGAGAATAATCACTTCTGCTGTTACGAGAGTTTCTTCTGGGAGAGTCACGTCTACGACGGACAGGGCTACTTCGACGGGGAGAATACGATCTTTGACGTCTATTACGAGATCTTGATCTGGAACGACTTCGTCCTTTGCTACGAGATCGGCCCCGTTTAGTGGTTTTTTCTTTATCTCTCATTTCAGCTGGGGCTTAATTTAAATGCTAATTAATTAATAAAAATCAAACCATACTTTTTTTATAACCATTTGTAAACTCAACACCAATCTCTCTACCTAAAAGCTGTGCACCATCCAATCGTGATTTAGCATCTTCTGCGTCTCTAAAATCTTCAAACGTACACTGAAAGTTAAGAAAAATTATCCATTAAGCGTTTGATTTGATATTGTTGTCTTTGAACAGTTGTATTGGTCAAAATTGTAGAACATGATTGGAATTGACAAACTGTGAGCAATCGCAATTTATTAATTTAATGTGTAGCTAAATTTACTTAAAAATATGGGTTTTGGTCTTTTATTTTTGATTTGATTGAAAAAAACGTTATTTAAATTGATTGTCAAATTTGAAATTTAATTGGCAGTTGAAAATTTAGGTTTTCGATTGAAATTGAAAATTTGTTAGATATGTTTTGATAGTCCATTGAATACTACAGATGATTGAAAGTTGTTTGACAAGCTTGATTAGATTTTGGGGCAGATTAGTTTAATGTTGTTGATTGAATAGTGTTTAGCTCATAGTTAAGGTGTTTAAATATAAATATAAAACATGTTTAATAATAATAAAAGGATATTCAACAAAGCCGAAGCCTTTCATTCGACCCGAGTAATAATCAAGAGGAATCTTTATATTATAAATTCTTCCATATTTACCAAACAATTTTTCCAGATCTTCATATCTTAATATAATTAAAGAATAAAAAATAAATCATAGCCTCTTACCGAACTCGATCTGATAAATTTCGAACAAACAAACATGAATTTTTTCTCCTAGACATTACAGCAAGCAAAGTAAACACGAGTTAATATATTTAAACAACACAATAATTTAAGTTACATTGAAATAATCTAAATATTTAAAATGAATTCATTTTTTTATATAATGAACTATAAATTTAAGGCATATTTTGATATCTCTCTTGAAAACAGTAAATATAAAGTGATTCACAAATATTTTTAGAATAAATTATTTGTTATTATTATACTTTAAGGACTGTATATATAAGGATTTTCGTAAATCAATTAAAATTCATAATTTCCTAAAACTACAAGTCTTATATTCCAAATTAAAATTGTAATAAAATAAATTCAGCATTTTGTAAATACAATCTATCTTCTATGTGAGATAAAATGCATTTTATATTCATTTCTCTTGCATGAACTTTCAACTATTTCGTCACATTGTTTTTACTCAAGTTTTTTAATAGATGTGTCTGATGAGTATGCGTGGTTTATTGTTTGTGAAATATTTTCGGCCGTTTTGTAGTATCCCTCGTAATTTTAAATCTAAGAATAACCTTTTTGGATAAACTTGCCTCGGCATCAAATTTTTATGAAAATGTTAAAAAATGTTAACCATTAATATGAATAAATTAATATTCTTATTTTAACCGAATCAAATAACAATAATGGTCTTGTTTATTTGTGTTATTAAAAATATTATTGATTATGTTATATCTTTTTAATTTTTCTTTTAATTGTAAATAGGATCTTTTATACGTTGTCTTTTTTTTACGATTTACGTGATTTAAAATCTCTAAAGAAAAAAACTATATAACGATAATTTAACATAGTGAATTTTCGCTAAAGAATTGAAAAATAAAAAAATAGATAGAATAATCAATAAGGAAAAATAACAAAAAACTTATGTAAGGAAATATATACTATTACAATTAAAAGCAAAAGAAATTCCATTTCAATTCTATCTCTCAATAAACTAGACCATCCAGGGGGGAATGCCAAATTTTTAACAACCGGCTCGCTATTATTTCGTAGAAAAAACGGTAAATGAATACATTGTCTTCATTTTATTCTACAGTATAAAATATAGGCGATGGTCAGGAATCCGGATTATTTTAATTAATTTAAAATCAATATTTAATCAATATTTAAACTAAAAAAATTCTAACATAATTAGCCTACTTATGAACATGAACATGAACATATTTGAAATTTGGGGGAAAAGGAAAGGGGCACAAATAAATGGTTTGGAGTTGTTGTAAAAAAAAGAAATAGAAGAACCCTTACGAGATTAATAACGCGCTTTATTAAACCTGGAACTGTTATAGTCAGTGATCAATGGTCCGGATACTGGGGACCAAGATTCAATCTGGCGCATTTGCCCGATCAAAATTATATTCATCTTTCAATTAATCATAATTTATATTATGTAGATCCTGTGACCGGAATAAATACAAATCTTATTGAAGGACATTGCGGAAATTTAAAAACGGACTTGAGAAAAAAACGAGGGCTGTCATTTAGCAACAAGATGAATTACATAGCCTTTAGAATGTGGCTTTCGAGGGAAAATTTGGCGGATGGAAATATTTTCGATATTTTTTTGAATTTGGTTTCGAAATAAAATATTTAAATGGTTATTATTTTATTATTATTATTATTGATTAAATATTGATTTTAAATTAATTAAAATAATCCGGATTCCTGACCGTCGCCAAAATATATAATATATATAACAAAACAAAGTATTTATTGCACTGTTGGGCTAGAACTGATTTCTAGACCCAAAATACTAATTGTGACTGAAACGTGTAGGTACACAGCAAGTAAAAAGCACAAAGTATAGTTAAATATTAAAAACCACACCAAATAAACAATAGTAATTAAAGGAAAAACAACAAAAACCTAAAACACAGAAATTAAATAAAATTCATACAGAAGCAAGAAGTTATATAAAATTTAACCCAAAAATAGCCAAATAAACATAGAATTACAAAAAGCAAACTCGAGTAACTTAAAAGACGATAAAAACAGTAAAACATTCCAGAAAAACCCAGAACATTCTATAAAAATGGCGATAACCATCACAACAGTCATCTAGAACAACCAAAGTTAAGGAAAATAAATAAATTAGTATTAAAAACAAAAAATCTCAAAAAGAAATTCATAAAAACGTCAGTTAAAATAAAAATTAGATTAAAAGTAAAATAGAATGTTCTGGAACCGTTCCAAATCCATCATGGACGTAAAATTAATGAAAAATAATTAAAAAATAAAAATATAAAAATAAAAACAAAAATTATGGCACAAAAATTGCCATTAAAAATATCAAAATCGTAAAATAGAAAATTCTGGAATAAAAAGAATTCGAGTTTGTTTTAATGCATCAATACATACACGTGTACTAAATAGGTATATATACTGACACGTTTCAGTCAGAATTTAGTATTGTTTTTATGCCAAATTTTTGAACGAAATTCTGCCAACCTATATAGTAAGTAGATTTGATTGAATTTTTTTGATGTAATTATGATTTACTTAAAATTAGAGTATTCCATATTTAATTTTTGTTTCTAAAATTTTTGTTGATGTACGAAGGTTCAACGGCGTACCGGTATTCCTGCGTCGTTGTTCAGTCCTGCATTAATTTTTAAATTCGATTTCACATGCACACATACATTATTTCTATTATATCAATCACGTATTATATGGCTCTTTTGTGTTCGGGTCCTTCGGAGGTCGAACTACTTCATGGTCCTGCCATGGAGTTAGGTCGAGGAAAACCTCCGTCTGACTCTTGGTATTTATGTAAGGTCGACCGTAAATGGTTGACTCCACACATAACACTAAGGTTTGTGGAAGTGGTCACAGTGGGGCCATGGAAGCAATATTCTTCCCGACCTTTTGCTTAATACACAATTAAAATCAACATTTAAAATGCTGAACAAATCACTCTACACTAAGGTCTTAATCTGAGTAGAACTCATACCTAAACTTACACAATTCTGCACTCACACTCATGTAGTTGGTTGATCAGTAGTGGCGATCTCAGTTATACCTAGACATATGCCGAATTGGATTTTGTAATAGGAATTTATGATAAAGTAATAGAAATAAGAGAGATATTCGGCATACGTATAAGTATAACTCAATCTAGATAGGTTAATTCAATGTAAATATAAATGTTCTAAATCCGAAAGGTTAAATTTCGAATTCCCACTTTAAAATCTTCATGAATGTATAAGACTTAGTCATAATTTATATAAATAACTATATGATCTTAGATATAATTATATTGATCAGTAATGGATAAATCCCGATTAAAATTCTAGATTTGGTTTTTAGGAATTTTTATAACTAATGTGAACTTCAGGAAATGTAGTTTGTGAATAGTAAATCCCGATTAGAAATTATAAAATTTGTATATAAGAATTTTTTTTTTTTTTAATTATATATAAATGTAGAACTTCAGGAAATATAATTTATGAATAGTTACCAACAAACCGAAGATATTTTGGGTAACTAAGATGATCCCATGGAAGCAACTCATAAAAAGTCATGTAGAACCGACTAGAAGTTCCTAAACGGTAGAGTACAAAAATTATAAATATAAAATCAGAAAGTATGAAACCCAAAATCGTAAATTATTAAATATAAAATTATAAAAGATATAACTATGAATTATAAAATCGAAATTTCTAAAGTGTATGGTATAAAGTTACACCTTATAAACATAGAATTTTAAAGTATGGGACATGAAATCGTAGGTTATCAAACATAAATGTATATATCAATTATAATATCTAACTTCCGAAATTGCAAAACATAAAATCATAGCTTAATAAATATAAAACTATAAAGTATAAATAGAAAATTGTGAATGATTAAATATAAAAATTATTATTATTATTAGTCTTATTATCATTATTATCCTTACTGTGGTTATTATTATTACTATTAGTATGAGTACTACTAGTATCATTATTATCTGTATCAATAGTATTATTATTATTATTATTACTATTATTATTACTATCATTATCTTTACCATCATCTTATTTACTAGTGTCATCATTATTAACACTATTAATACTATAATTATTATTAATCCCCTTGGTAATATTATACCATTAAAATAATTTCCCTTATTTCTTCTGAAAATAAAATTTAAAACAAAATTATTGGTTTTAGGATTCCCTATCGCTAAATTTAGCTACACTAAACCCACCTTCCAATAAAATCACGGAAATTCCCTAAATTCTAATTTTAGTAACACCCCCCCCCCCCCCTCGGAAAACGACCTCTATATCACTAAATTGAAAATATATACATATATATGTATAATGTATCTATAGGTGTATGTGTGTGTATATATGCATTATATAAGTGTGGGTGTGTGTGTGAATGTAGAAGTATACATGCGTGGTTCTGGTATATCCCCATAAATCTACAAAATGACCTTCGGGATCTCAAAGCGGTATCATGACCACAACCCCTTTTAGGAAATGAAATAAAGGTACGACAATTCATTAAGTCAACGCATTAAAGAAATTCATTAAATTATTAGAAACATTAGGGGCATTTGAAATCAAATAAACATTAAAGAAAGTCACAAATTAAGCGCATTCGAAATCAAATAAACATTAAAGAAAGTCATAAATTTTATTAGAATTATCCAATATACCTTTAACAAAAATAAAAAGTCGAATTATAGCCTAAATTAGAAATATTCCCAATATTTCCATCTAAATAGTCGTAGTCAGGTAGCTTATGGCGATCACCGCTAAGAGGATCGGTTGGTGGAGCTGACCTTGATAATCGATCCGTTGTAACTCCTGGAATGAGTATAAACTCAATAGTGAAGGAAATTTCCAAGTTTTCCCATTAGTGTGGTAACTCGTTAACACAAGAGGTCTTAATATATTGAGTACCGATGACAGTAGCTTCGAAAGGTCGGCCGGACGCTGATGTTGCTGGAACACTATTCAAAAACTCATAATATAAATATTTAACAATGTAAGTCAATAACCTTACTACATTAAACTAATTAGATTATAGGCATCCGTTCAAAATTATGGGTTAACATCAATGAAAATTACTAGAATAAAACAAATAATTGTTTATAACCAATTTCATTAGTATTAATTATAATTAAAAATATAGTGATGAATCAAGCCCAATTTTATGTTAGCAGTATTGGTATTAATCATAATAAATTTTGCAGTTAATTAAAATGTATTGATGAATTAACCCAGATTTTAGGTTAGCAGTATTAGTGCTAATTATAACGAACCTAGTAGTTAATTAAGAATATATTGATAAATCCAATCCAGATGGTAGGTTAGCAGCATTAGGATTAATTATCCTAAATCCAGTAGCTAAAGTATTGTGTCCATATGTTCTATTGTGACATCAATGTATAAGTCACATGGGTTATGCTCGATCTTAATAGTTATACTGCAGGTATGTCCCAATCAAACTATAGCAGCGACGAGGAAGCCAACCAGCAAATGATCACTCGACTCCGGTCCCGGTACGTCCTGGTATCACATCCATCGGTGGAGCCAGGGACGGGACCTGGATTGTTCCAACCGAGTAATCCGGACAGGCCCCGAAGTAGATGCCCCGGCCTGGGTAAAGGTAGAGCCGGAGAACAACCGGTTACAGGAGGCCCGAGATCAAGCGGCCTGGGATGTGGAAGCCGCTCAGATGCGACTCAAGAGGATCGAGTTGCGAATCCAAGCCGAAAAGGAGGGAAAAACCGTGGAGGACCTAGAGGAGGCCGAGGCAACCCCGCGGAAGAGGGGAAGGCCTCGCAAGCGACTGAACTGACTCATCGCCAAAATTGTTGCAAAATTATTATTCAATTGTGACTTAATTAAACTTTAATATTAGTGATAATTATTAATTTTTCTTTTGCAACTTATTATTCAGTTGTGGCTTAATTAGACTTTAATTTTAGTGATAATTATTGCAGTCTTTTTAATAAATTATCTTGTGTATTGCGTGCTTAACATCTGAATCTATGTTTATTTATAATATTGATTTTATAATTGAATGAGTAATATGCTGTAAGAATATAATCGTTGAATTTATCTAGTGTTCAAACTATTGGAAAATTTGCGAAAGGATAGGGAAGAAGCCCAAAACAGGCCGAGGAGCTCCGCATACGGGTAGACAAGCTCAAGGGACGGTGCCGGGAACTAGAAAGCACCTGGTTTAGTCCCGAGGATATGAAAAAGAAGGTAGCGCAGATCCTTCAGCTGCAGACTCAAGCTACGCAGGATCAGATGGAGATCCGGGCACTGAAGCTCCAGCTCCGCGCGTTAGAAACCGAGCGCAATGAACAAATAGTTCACGGAGGCCGCCATAAGCCAAATCCGGCCGTTGTCCGTGGAATTAGCCGCAATATACCCCCCGGCCGCGAAAGAGAAACCCAAAAGAAAGCGGTTAGGCCGAAATATTCGGGAAAATTGAAGAAAGCTAGGCTGGCCGAATACGAGCGGCAAGCAAACTCGTCACTAGCAGCCACGACGGAACTGGCCAGTCCCACCAATAAGCCTGTTTGAACTCATATTCGATTTTAGGTGTTTTGTCGTATTTTTATGTATTATTGTAGTCTGCAAATAATATGTTCCTTGTTAAATTAATGCGCATTTGTAGCGATAGAATGATGACTAGTATAGTTTATGATTGCCTGGAAAATGAGAGTTTGTGCATAAGGTTGGGAAAATAATTTTGATAAAGGGACCTGAGAAATCGGACATACACCTTCTATCGGTAGTCCGTGAACCCATGGAGTGCTCGACAATTATAGTGCTTTGATGCGCTCACTTTTTGCGAGTACTCAACCCTTGGTACAGTACCAACGTTGATCACTCAACGGGTACCAAGCGGAAAAACAATGTTGTATTCTGGGTTACGCTGGTAACAGCACTTAAACATTCAACCACCAGTAACCCACCATACAAATTTGGGGGCTCAGCCGGGATGTGAAAATTTAATTGGTGAAAGAACCCGAGAATAGATATAATGGAGAGAGTAAAAGCTGATATAAAGTGATATGCATTCAAGAACGAGAAAATTGTTTTCCCAAACATTTAAACTTAGTACATGGATGTATGAATATGATAAAATGTATGTGGAATGTCTAAATGAGTGATGGAAGTTTTGAAGTTTGCCAACATATGAATATATTGAAAGTGAGTATGAGAACACTGTACGAATAGCGTAGTAATAGAATGAATGATGACAAACGAAAATTAAAACGAAAACAAAAAATATAATAAAAATTGTAAATATTAACGATTAN
>CAUHTR010007575.1:62348-78130 GCA_959609185.1 Schmidtea polychroa | reverse complement strand
TAAATAGCAAAATTTATTAAGATACTCCCAACAGAAACATGCAATTGTAATACTGTTAAGTTATTATTTTTCAAGTCTGTTTTCTCTGACTCCCCGTGTTCTTATTTAAACAAATATTTCGTACCCCAGTACAGAATAACTTTATTAAACTTCAATCAAAATTTCATTCGTCAATCGATTTTGCACCTTTCTCTCCAATAAATATTACTCGCGAAGGTCGAAAACCCAAGGGGCATTCACTTTTTCTGGTACGAGAGTTAAAATTGCTTTCAATCATTAGATTTTGTCTTTAGATCAGTTATTGACTTATTCACTCAAATTCTCTCTTGTTTCTTCGACCAACTGGCGGTTGTCTGTTTTTGAGCTCTCTTTATATATTTTTTCATTTTAATTTGTTTGCCCTGGACTAGCGCTCGGGTGAGTTTGCTTTCCTATCTAATAAAACGGGTCTCAATGCCCTTTGGGTTGCTTCCAGTACTCAGGCTTTCCATTAGCTTGGACTTCCCATTACGGATTAATTAACTATAATTAATTTGTTTTTTCGTTATAACTTTCCCTGTGAACTCCTTATTAAATTTTCATTATAATTTCTGTATTTAAAACAATAAAGTGATAATTACGCTTTTTGCTGCAAATAAGTATTTAATTAAATACATTATTCACAGCAAAAGGCCTTAAATTATCACTTTATTGTTTTAAAAATAAATGTTGCTACCAAGAAATCTCACTATAATTTCTGTATTTGTCTTTCGATTGGCGTTCAACCAAATCCGCTTCCCCCGTTCATTATTGATTTTCGATTTTTAGTAAATTTTAATTAATTTTGCATTTTTGATGTTTGGAGTTCTTTAGTGATTTTAACAATATTTTAACAATATTCCACATTAGGATGGAGTGAAAAAGGTCGAATTAAATGGTTCTATTAAATGAAAAAATGAATAGATTATCATCTTCCAGTTCTACATTTCAAAAGAAATTTATTTATCGTATCCCGAAGTACTTTGTGTCTTTCAAAGTTTGGTTAAGGTAAGTATTAGGTTGATCGGTTATATTTCAATCTTTACGCCAAAAATGAAGACTTCAAAATGTAGTCTAATTTCAATAATGTTATTGTTTCTTGACTCTAATTGTAAAAACAGAGACCGCAAATGTTTCAGCTTAGTTACTTACTCATCTTTAAATCCCACACCGATCTGAAAAAGTTAACCTTGCTGTCGAATTTCGGAAGTTCATTTTCTAAACTTGATTTGATTACGTATGAATCCATCCCTAGGTTCAGAGCCACATGATGCCATAATGCCACAAATACACACATGCAAAACTCCCATACACAAACTCATTTATAAATACAAAGCTGTTTTTAGAAAATACAATCTAATGCTTATGGCAACAATTATGTCGGCTTTTAAAATGTCGGTTTAAAGCTTCAAATACTGGTAAGTGACACATAAAGCTCATTAATTATATAAATTGTACAATCTCATATCCAGAAAAGTGATTGAAGTTTGGTACATAATTTTGATCATGAGTCCCAAATAAGAGTAACAGTAGATAAAATTAAATTTAACAAACACTAGCACAATAATTGATGAATAAATAGTTTGAACAATTAAATTGAAAATCGATGAATATGCAGTTTCAACAATCGATATCTGCCCGGTAGCCATAATAGAGAAAATAGATAACATAACATACAATCAATTTTACAAAAGTAGATAATATTATTTGGGGAAGGAAATTTTGTGACAGTGTAATTTGTCGAATTTGTTTTCATAGGCATATTTTAGTGTTGGTATAATTTTTTATTTTCTAAAGAACAACGTAGAAGTGTTGGGTTTTGGATTATTTCAAGTCGGTTCTCTCTGACTCCTGTGTTCTTTAAATCAAACAATGAACGACCCAACGTATATTGAAACAACAGGTTCACAATTTATTATCACGCTACAATTACCAATCAAAGTTTTATACGATTCTCCGCTCGGCGTTGATGCTTTGCAAACAAATAATATTCACCTTTTTGTCCTTTCGATTCTTTGACTCTCGGTTTCCTCGGTTTCTGTTGGTTCGATTCCTTTTCACCTGTTCGTATTTAATTCTTTCTTCTTTCCCTACTTCCCTAAATTCGTTTTTACCTCTCGACTATTCTCGATTCTTCTTACCTTACCTGAGGGCAAATGCGATTTTCTCTGATTTTCCCTTTGCTATATACTCCTCGAAATCAGGATGACAAAGGTTATTGCCGAGCCAATCTTTCGTTTGACATTTTCCTACCCGTGTTTGCTTCGGCTGTCATCCATAAATGGTCCAACAAATCAGCTAATTAATGGCCCTACCGGTCTTCCTACGCGCGCTATCTTCTCCTTACTCTTTTCCCTTAATCATTGTGTCAAGCTAATGGGCCCAAATCTTCCTTTTGTTTGCTTTCTTCTTGTTTACCCAGCTCGGGTTTTCCCTTATCTCTAGGGTTCTCCATTGGCTCGGGTTCCCATTAGCTCGGGTTTTCCATTAGCCAATAATTAATTAATTAACGTTTTTGTTCAATACGTTTGAATGTTTTTCGCCCCTTCCCCCCCATAACCGTTTCCGATAAATCCCTAACTATCATCTTGTTGACCATTAGCTGATCTATACCTGTCCCGTTTTTCCATTCGATTTCGATGATTTTTCCATTTATTGATTTTCTCGGATTCCGGATTCTTGCCTTTCGTAATGCTTTTTGCATTTTCTAATACTGTTCCATCACACTTTCCTGTACTATTGATTCTGTGAACGATCCGCTTTTATTTGCCTTTTTCCTCGCTACTCCATTTGAATTATTATCTAAATTCATTTAAATTTTTAATTTTAATTTACAGACCTCAACAGAAGCGTAAGCGATATTTGTTGAATTGCAATTTATTTTATTGAAGTTAGATTATCAAACAATTATTCTAATTTTTGTGATTAACATGCGAGATTTTTTACTTTATCTGACAGCAGTTTGCAATAGTTAATCGATAGTATTTGTTGAGTTTGCTGAGTAATTTATATTGTGTTTCGTTTTTATAGGTGATGGTTGCTTCTGTAATTAAATTTTGATAATTGGTGACAGACTATTTCATAGCACAATTTGGTTGCCGATTTTTAACTAGGGTTTTCGACTTATAAATATAAGCAATATATAGCTTCAACAAAACTAATTTGGTTTCTCAGAATAATAGGACAAACATAATTTATAAAATTTTAAATTAGATAATAATTTGCAGTAAACATAAATCAAAATAAATGAGAGCTTTAATAAAATTATCTTACTGATTAATTTAAACCATTCGGATTACGATGATATGTAGAGTTTAAATCTGAAATGTTGAACAACGGATGTTCAATCGTAAATCGATTAAAATTGAGATAAATAATTTATTTGTGTATAATAAAATTTAAATTAATTATGTAGGTATAATTTTCTTATAATTCTTACGTTTTCCGTTGAGTGTTAAATGACAGCAAGAAACGTGAAGTAAATCGGACACATATCTTCCATCGATAGTCAGCTGACCCGTGAGAATGCTAGCTAACTATAGTTCACCAGAATGAGCTCACTTTTTCTAACATTCGTCCATTCGACACATAAATGGGTATTGATAGGTAAGTAAACGTTGTATTCTTTGGTATGCTGATAACAGCATGAAAAGGTACAATTATGGTTACCTATAACCCACCACAAATATAGAAGCTTTCTCTCATATTTATGTGACATCAAAAGAGACGATTTCCCTGATATATTTACTGGCTGAATTTTTTTGTTTCCTTTCCACAAATGCTCATTTTTGAAATAAATGAAATGCTTTAATAAATCAGCATACAAGGACAAAATTGTCTCTTTAAGTTGTACTGTTGTTCCAAAAACATTATAAAAAGTTTCATTTAGAGTTAGCGTCATCTTGGTAAGTATTTTTATTAAACGTCGAGTAATGTAAGCATAAGGAATTTGTACACCACATCAATCCACAACATACATTCATTTAATATTTTATTATTTATTTAATTAATTAATTTAATTATATTCTCACAGGAAATATTACTTATCTTTTGATTTCACTGAATTTCATTTAATAACCATTTTTATTCAATAATTTAACTCACAACTCATCTTCTCCTTTAATTGGTAAAATCTCCTATCAATAATTTATCCATGTATTCTCTAATATATTTTCTACAATAATACGAAACCCTTTCGAACGTTTTTCTCTCCCGGTTTTATCTATGCAATTTCTGTCTCCAACACACAGAAATTTCTTTTAATAGTTCTTTTTATCATTGGTAATTATTAATTTTAATCAACGCATCATAATACCAATGACATGTCACTCGTAATTTCCGTTTCCTAAGATTTATGTATTTTTCTTATTTTCCTTATTTACTAATAATTAATCTGTACTAGCGGTATTTTCCTGTTTAAATTTCAATAATTTAATCAATTTTTAAATAATTTCTCCTTCATTCATTGGTCTATTATCTTCATACCTTTTGGTATTGACCAATAATTGTTTCCCTTTTCATATCTTTTGTCATCATTCATTATTTCGATTATTTTAATTATAATTTATTATTTTAAAACCGTGTCAACAATTTTGTAAATATAAAACCAAATGGGATTAGGTCATTGAGCTTCAGATTTTGAAAGAGCGTATTTCTTTTGAAAAAATATTATTAATCAATCCAAACACGCCACGAAATGAGAATGATCAAAGAACCGAACGAAATGAAGTGATCCTAACGATCCTAATTTGCATATAATAAGATATTCGATCAAATTGCACAGGTAATTCAAGTGAAGACTTTGCAAATTTGAAATTCGACAACATAAATACTAACAAAAGTATCAAATTATGTAAGACAAACTTAATAATGCGAGATTATAATATTGAATTAATATTATTGAAATAAAAAGGAAATCCACACCCGCAAACACGAACTTTTGTAATTTTATATCATTTAGCAATCGCGATTGCAATCAACCGTCAACTTTTGATTTCTTCCATCACTCAAAATTAGTTTATCACGTTTCAAATATTGTTTAAATGATTGAAATACTTTAAAGTCTTCAAAAGAGAATTTCAATCTCTATCATTTCAAGGAGTCACCAAGTACACTTTTGACATTTTCTTCCCGTCACAAAGGATATTTGGAAAACATCCGGTATCGATATCTAATCTATAAGTAGTCTTTACTTTGAATTCTTTTGAAAAACGTTTTACTCGATTCAGCATTTCTAAAGTGGGAGGCTTCCTCGCTAAATTTCTATAATGGTAGTTAGTAGACTTATCGCTGGCGATATTCGATAATATATGCGGAAAGAAAATAAATATTTCTTATTGGATCTTTCGGATACTTCAAATTACATGTTCCAAGGTCTAGTTTAAGGGTTCATTTTAAGGATAATTTTAGACAAATAAATTTCATTTGAAGACTTATTTTGAAATTTGTTATTATATCTATAATAAACAAAAGAAATGAAGATAAAGAAAATATGAAAACTGTGAATGGTGACAAAATTAAGATTTTACTGATTAATACAAAGTTGTAATTCTATTACCTGAATGCTGGAGGAATTGTGATTAATGACCAGATAAGCTTCTATGTCTAATTTATTTATCAAAAACTCCATATTTTTATTTTTTTTTCAAATAAATCATCATACAATAAAACTACCAAAAATATAAAATTATTTTTGTATCCAGTGCTTTTTTTCTGGAAAAAAAAGTGTCTGTACTATACTTTATATGCAAAGAAATGACGCTGAAATTAGGTAACAAATAAAATAATTATGCAGGACACGAAATATACACTTATTAGTTATTAGTAACTTATTACCAAACCATGTCAATTTTTAAAAATCATTCAGCTAAAAAAGGTGCCGGAACACCGGAGCGTTCCGTCAGAAAAAAGCACTGTTTGTATCTATTAAGAAAACTTGAAGACGCTGACGAGAATTCATGGTAAACATAAAACAGTAAGATATTGATCAATTATATTTGGAAAAAGAAACAGAAATAAAAACTCTTGCGTCATATTTGAAACTTATTTTTCAAAACATATTACCGACTTAAAATTAAACTATAAACAAAATTATTAATTGGTTCATTAAAACAAAAAATACAAATATAATTTATTGATATTAAAAATCGTTCACATTGATCCAAATAAATAATCGAAAATCAATTGATGTAAATTTATTCAATATTTCAATACAAGCATTACAGAAAATAGCATTTGAAAATTTACATAGAAATACCGCAACTGTCAAAAATAAATCTAGTCAGTTTTTTATTTCCTCTTGACAAGGGCTATACCAAGGGCTGCAATACCCAATCCAATAAGACCAACTGTGGCGGCTGCCCCTCCAATAACCGCCGCACCAACTAAGCCATCTAGAATAATGCGATCATTCAATTTTGATAGAAAGGCGATTTTTATGGCGTTCTGAGGATGTACACATAAAATTTTCATGAAATGGTGACAAAAGAAATAACCCCAAATATTGAAAGTAATAAAACGAAAGACTTTTGAAGACAGCAAAACTAAAACAGTGAAAATACGACGAAGAAAACTGGCCGAATATTTAAAATTTGGGAATCAAATTACATTAGAAACATTTGGAAAGTACTTTATAATTCCAAAGAGAGCATGATACCAAAAAAATTCGCCATATCAAAGAAAATATAACGACGGCAATAAAACAAGGAAATAACGAATTGCATGTAATATTTTTGTTTAAGCACGATTTTAACTTGCATATTGTTGACATAGCACTTTTATCGTGATTTTTATGAGCTATCAAGGACACTATTATGCATGAATCACATATGTTTAGAATGGATTAGAGCATGGGTATTCAACTAAATATTATGAAGGGCCAAATTTTTCTCATAACGGCAATCGAGGGCCGTATCAATTAAAAAGTAGTTAGTTTTGTAGCGGATTACAAAGTAACAAAAATAAACTGGTTTTAGTGATTGTTATTCTATTACCAAGTATTATAATGTTTACCATTTATTTTTATATTATTATGTATTTTCCTGGCGCATTTTAAATTAATAATTTTATTGCCATTTTTTCTTTTAATTTTTCTGGTGTTAGACGCATTTTCCAAGAAATTTAAATGATCACAGCCACTTAAACACATATTAATTTTATTAAATATTAAGTAAACCCCGTTTCCTATTCAAACTTACAAACACATTTTCAATACTTTGGTGATATCACCAAATATTTTTATATATGTGTAATATTCCAAGATATTGAAAGGGCCTTTTTCAAATTTCGGCGGGCCTGATCAGGCCCGCGGGCCGCCAGTTGAATATCCCTGGATTAGAGGAATATCTTCCATAAGTTTAGGCAGAAAAAGATGAAGTTCTGTAAGTCTAATAGGCAAAATATAAGCCCCATTAAGATGATCCGCTAGATTCCACTTTAACATTAATAGAAAAGAAATACTGGTGCCTCGATCTTAAAACTGCGTGATGATTCTCATTTGTCCAAACATGAATGCTGTGGCAATTATTGATGCTGTCTCTAAAGATAGATGCTTCATCGGAGCGCAATAATTAATGAGCCATTGACAAATGGTAACTCTTGCTTTATAATCAAAGGGCATAAATGCTTGAACACTTTGAATATAGTATGGATGCAAACCATCTTGATGCAAAATGTTATGTTCTTTCACAGGAATTCTTCGACATTGTGTTTCAGGACTTCCCTTCAAACATTTATAAAATTCTTTCCTCAAATTCACGTGTTCTACCAAAGTCAGTTAAATTAAGCTCAAAAGTATTCGCGTGCTTACATATCTGTGATTTTAAAAAGCTTCTTTATATAATCGTCTTCTTTCAGTACCATTGCCATTCAATTTGTCATACATAAAATAAATTGAAAAACACTAACATTTAATTTTAATAATTCTAAAACGTATAATAATATAAATACCCATGATAATTGAATCCACTTTGCAAATAGTTTCTAAATCAACCTTTCGTCTGTTTCCAGAAGCAGTAAATGATGGAGCTCGAGAAAAAACCACTCATTCCATCTCTTCGCATCTCTTGTTTAAGAAGCGCTATTGCAAACTACATCCATAACTTAATCCAATCCTTAGTCAACTCCTCATTATCCATCCATTTTCTTGTGCCTTTAACAATCATACCAGCTGGCCAATGAATGTTCTTGGTAAAGATTTTCTTTTAAAAATTACATAAGGCGGTCATCTTCTTGCCGTCACCATAAGCTCCCAACATAACTGTAACCGATTCTTTTCGTTGCCTGTAGTTTTAATAGGTACGGACTTGACTCCTTTGAAATCCCAATGTCTGAAATGAAGGTATATCAAAACTTAGTGGAGTCTGATCCCCATTTGCTATCAAACTAATTGGATATTCATGCCTTTTCCTAAATTTATTATATATTTCTGATAGTCGAGCAGCTTATTTTCTACGTCATCCGGCAGTCGCTGTGCCCAATCGAAGTCCTCTTCTTATAGAAATATCATCCTTTTCATGAAGAGCTGGCACCAGCGCGCCGAGGCTTTACATATGAACCAGGATACATCTCCTTGACATACTCTAAAGCCTTCAATCTAACTTCTACAGTGGATATTGAGGAACCTGGAAAATCGCCTTCATGAACATATTCAACTAATTTTTTCTCCACGTCAGGAAAAAAGAATTTCCTCCCTCTGCCAGGGGCCTTTGTAGAGGATCTGCACTCTTTTAAAGTATTTTTATTATTTCTCCAATGCCTTACATTAGCGTCACTGAGTCCATATTCTCTAGATGCTCCTCTATTTCCGATACGATTCGGCTGCTTCCATACCTTCAATTTGAAACCTGTCGTATAACTGCAGCGTTTAGAAGACATTATAGGGAAATAAAAATTAAATTTAAGTAACTGAAATTTAATTTTAAACAAAAAATAAATTTAATGTAATATATAAATTACTTTACGAATAATCAAACAAACTATTTCCCGTAGTTTAATAATAGTATTTGTATTAATCAAACTTTGTGGGATATAAGCATCAGCCATAAGCATTTTCAGACCCATGTTTCTATTGAATGTTGTTTGTTTTGAAGAGTATATATTTTATGACTAAATGATTCGATATTATTACAGTGTTTCACTTTTATACTGTGCTATCAGTGGCACTTACAGATAATTATTGCCTTTGATTTCTATTTGCAGTAAATTCCCTTTGGTCATTCATTCCTAATTTTTCTATTATCTCTGAAAGCTGTCGAGATATACAATTTTATTTGAGTGCCTTCCTTCTAATTTTCTGTATTTTCTCATTATTTGTCCGTTATCTTGAAGAAGCTGCCACAATACTATGATTTTATTTCAAAATTTGTTCTTTCTTTTTTAAATTGTACTTGTAATTAAGAATACCATTGTCATATTTCATTGCTTAATTTTATTGATTTTGTTATATTTTTTTCCTTTTAAAATTCTTTTTATCACTTCTTTTTTCAGAATTTTGAAACAACACATTCCCCATTTCATAAATTTTTAACTTGATCATTTTATTCATTTAATAATTATTTGATATATATCAGGGGTGCCCACTAATTTTTCTAGGAGAGCTACATTCACATCCAAAATGTGTATGCGATCTACTTTTTTAATACTTACATAATATTTAAACTAAATAAACAAAATTAAATTAAACTAAATTAAACTAAATAACATTTTGGAAATGGTGAAATCAAAATTAAAAAATGTTATTTAGTATTACCATAGAAATGGAACACAGAACATGAAAATTGGCAAAAAATTTAAGCATAAAACAGAAATTTTATATAAAATCTAAATTTATATAAAAAATATTTTTTTTATGAAGATCTACTAAAAAATCCTTCGCGATTAACCGGTAGATCGAGATCGACCTTATGGGCACCCCTGATATATATATATATATATATATGTAACAAAGGATTTGCATTATGGAATTTTTGTTACATTCAGGTCATTCGACTGCATTGATCTAAAAATATAAGTAAGAACGTTGAAAGAGTGACATGTAAATTAAAAAAGGATAGCAAATAAAGGAAGCATGTCTTTATTCGCATGTCTAATATATTTTTATATATTGAGTTTTCACATTATTATCCTTGCGTTATTTGCTGAAATTATACATAATTAACATAGAAAATTTTGCAAAAGATTTATTGGAAAGCGTACATGAATAGAATCAGAAATCAAAGACAATTCTTCAGCAAATAATTTGATCAATATAGGTAAAAATGAAATGGAAAGCTGTTATTAGCGGAGAATGTTGTTTGATTGAAGGAGGCAAAAAAATAACTACAGTCGGATTTTGAGTTATAATCCAATTACTAAAATTTGAATTATTTTCTATTTTTATTATTAGGTAAGCCATTTCCAAATGAAATATCTCGACCTAAAATAAGCCCTGTTTAATTTAACAATTATTTTCTTTTCTAATTAAATCTTTCTTTTGGGTTTCTTATTTTTTCATTCGTTTTCTCACTGCAGAAATGGCTAATCTATTTATTTAGTTGAATTATATATTTAGAAATAATACTGCTATTGACAAGTTATTTTAAAGTTTAAAATAATAATTATTATTAATAAATTAATGAAAAAGACTTTTATACTAACCTCTAATTTGATCTTTTTTAATTCGTTCTCGCAATTCGATAATTTGGTGATTCCTCGGTTCTCGATTCAATAAGATATCGACAAATTCAAGGGCATCGTCATATTTCTAAAGAGAAAGATTCGTCAAAAAAGAAAAAACCGCATTAAAATTGAGAAATCACTATGAGGAATCTTGATGTGAACAAATAAATTGGACTAATTACTATTCATTAAACATCGCATTATCTAATAAATTACCGAAACAAAAAAAATAAACGGAAGGCAATTAATTAAATTTACCGTAAATAAATGACAATATATACGGAAAACAATGTTTGTAAAGGAGTTGAAGAAAAATTAGAATTGTTGCTCGTGTCGACGAATACTAATTAGATGATGAGGTACGCAATTACTGAGAACATGATCCGAATTAACTCGTTATCCAATTAACTTCACGACGTGACTGCCCACTATAGTAATTATTAACGGATCATTATGCTCAATGGCGCAGGTTTTGGCTTTGTGTCACACACTACTCTCGTTGCATCTTTTTACTAGATAAATCTTCACTTAATTTCCCCGCGATAAAATATTATTTATACTTCAACTCTGTTAATCTATTATTCGTGTCAATTGTGCTATATATACATATCATTATTATTGAAGTTCAATTTTCTAGATCCTCTAAAAATATTGTTCTTAACTGCCATTCCACGGAATCTTGGGACTTAGTAAGAAATTATAATAGACAGCAGTAGCAAATAAATGAACCTTGATTTATCTTGTATTGTAAAAATAAGAAATTAATGATAAATTCATTAGTATTTATTATTAGTTTTCGTGAATTTTAAAATCATAAATAAAAAATACTAACAATTTGTATAAAAATTAGTAATTAGGGTTCTTACGACATAGATTTCAATCTTAATGAAAAAGAGAGGAGTTAGTGAAAGAGTATGATGAAAAAATACTTTGATAATAAATTAAAAGATAGAAAGAGAAATACTCGCACTTGACACATAAATGACATACGAGTTCCAAGCTCTGAATTTCCAAAAGATTTTTTCTGAAAAATGAATAATTTTGTCTCCTATTGTCGGACAAGACAAAATATTCTTACATGTGACTATCTCATATCACTTAGCAGATTTAGCATATTTCATTCATTTCATCACGGATTACGAAAATAAATCAATAACATTTTATTAGTGAGCAGAAAACGAAAACTCTATCATAATTATTTTACTCTAAATCTATAAACATTTCAAAAATAAAGATTAACGAAAATTAAACTAAGGGAAAAAACTAAAAAGCCGAAGAATGAAAAGGGAATCAATTTTATCTGGTGCAATTAACAATATGTCACGAACAAATTGACAAGTCGCGTGTCAAACAACTAAGAAATTAATAAACCGAGGAAATCTTGTCCAAATCCTGTTCTTAGTGGAAATAATTTGTTCACATGAGATTACAAGGCACAACAATAAATTCTCAAATTTGCACATTTCCATTGACTAATGACACGATTTAATATTATTAAATAATATTAATAACATTGTAATAATAACAAATAAATAAAACATATTATTAATAATAATAATAATAATAATAATAATAATAATAATAATAATAATAATAAAAAATAATACGGAATTCATTTAAAAGTGTTTGTGGAGCCAATTTCACAATCTCCTGCTGAAATGCGTAAGAAATGGAAATATTGATCTAATTCCAAATTCCAGTTGGCATTGGGCCAGTCAGAAACACGAAAGAAATAAACCTCTCGATAATAAATTTCCTATTTTCTACAAATCAACGGAAACGGTAATCGGAAATTGAAATGAGAATTGTTTAAGCAAATTATGAAATTCTAAAATGCTGCGGTTGTATCAAGATTGAGCAGACATGAAATTGATATCGAAAAGACGAATTTTTATTTTAGCAGTGTTTATTTATCATTTTTAACTGGAAATTGATCCGGGAAACCATTTTGTTACCCACATGCAGATTAGTTTACAGCTTTCCCATAGATTCACAGTATTCAGGGCTAGATTTATTATTATAGCAAAACAATGTTGTAGATGTCCTGGATTTATTAGCTACAGTTCTATTATGAAGAGATAGGAAATCAAAACTTCATTTGAACAATAACTCAGTCAATGGAAATATTCAAAACTCCGTTATAGAAGAATTTGAAGTTTCGTGCTAGCAATTGCTATATGTAATTTCTGATTCGTTTTCAGAAAAAGAAAGCTAAAATCAAGTTTATAATTTATATATATTAGTTATTTTTTTATCTATTTTAAACCATACGTGTATTTAATTGATCGGTCGACAATGAAGTTGACAAGGTCAATGAAGGAAATAAGACAAAGAATTATACATTGTCGATGGCTCAGAAATGCAAACGAAAGACGTTTACCATTTTGATTTGTTTCGACATTTTTTCCCCAGTGGTTTTTGTTGAAATATAAATGAATATGAAAATATTACATACAAGAAACCAAATCATGGATAAACCGAGTAGAAAAGCTAGGAAGTTATAAATACGTAAAGAGAATTTAATAGAGCACTGGAATAATCTAAATGAAGAAAATTACAAAATAGAGGAAATTGTAGCTATGAGGATAAAGATAATATCAGGTTAAGGAGTATTCATTAACGAAGTCCCCTAAGAAGAGGATATTCGCAAAGTTGACAATAAGAAGGGGGAGTCCAAGTTCTTACAACATCCCCAACAGCACCCTTTGTTACAACTTACACTTACATATAAAATTTCAGACTATTATATAACTTGTCATTTACAAGAAAATCTAATTAACCATAGATTCTATTTTTAATTTTTTATTATATTTTCAGTCAGAGATTTATTTAGTATCCTACGTCCCATCTTATTTAAATACTATTTTCTCACTTCTCTTATTAGAGTTCTTTAATTTCTGGCTATTTTTATTAAATTATAATCTAAACAATAATTACAAGCAAATTCAATGTTATACTTTATTCTGACAATAAGGGATGTCCATGTGGGGGGGGGGTCTCCTGAAAACGGATAGAGGGTGGCCAAACATTGGTTATTTTTTAAAGAAGTTCTTAGTGGATGCTCCCTTAACTACAAAGTTTTCGCATTTTGACTTATGTATGTTTATGAATTGGCATAAACAATGTAGGAAATCGTTAATCAATGGGTTGCGATGTTTATTGCTCGTAATAACAGTGGATAGGAATTTCTTAGAATTATATGCTACATAGGAAAATTTGTACGCTACATTAAGAGATATTGTAAATGATTATGTAAAAGGTGGTTTAAATAATTCTGTTTCGAAAATATTTGTCAAGAAAATTCTCGATTGGGCCATTTGATTTTAAAGTCAATGATTTGTAATTTACTTTACCATGACCCCCAATTCGACACTTCAATGTTATATCGGTCACTTTAAACAAACAACAAAAGATAATGCTTCTTTTAGTATGAATCTTACTGTTCAGCTCTGCCACGCATTGTAAATCTACAAGTATTAAAAATGCGAGAACATTAATCAATCTCTGAGATGCAAATCACGATCACATTTCTATATATCCCAGTAAAAGCTAGCTATCGTAACCCTTTCAAAATTTTATCATCATTTGCTACATACCTAAAGATTTTTTGGTTTCAATCCAAGATATTATACTAATTTGGCACCCCCTGATAACATCTAAATGCTTTGAGTAATAAAAGTTGAATTATTGATAATAGCGGTCATAATAATATTGATAATAATGGAGGCTTTCGTGTGCACTCGATAAATGATATAAAATTATAAATAACCAAATTTACTGATTTATTCTGAGAGTCACTCACTACAAAAAATAACTGAATCAACAATTTAATCAGATATTGGATAATAGCGTTATTACTACATAACGCATTCGTCATATTCAAATGAAAATATTTATCATTATTTGCATTTCTTATTGAATTAAATCACTTTGAAATTGTATAAAATATAAAATTCATAAATTTAAAATTATTTAAGTTTAAATATTTCAATAAATAGAATTCTAAACTTTTTCATTAATGATAAACCACGATTGACATAAAAATTATGTGAGAAATTCAAAAAATTATAAACTAGCAGCTTGAATATTAAGAGAATTAAATAACAAGCAAATAAAAAAGTGTATTAAAGTAATTTACTTTCAATTTTAGATATGCAATAGTCGTGTAATAGACATAGTCACGAATTGCATCCTTTTCCCAGGTCTTACTTCTTAAATCTAAGAACAATTTAGATTCTATAAACATCTTTAAATGAACCTTCCAATAATGTGAGAGCTAATTGTAAACAAGCTGGATCCTTCGATCTACATAGATTAAAAGCATATGTAAATTGTGTTTTCTGGCTAATGTGACCACTATTTTTCTCATTAGCATACTGGGTTCGTAAGACCTAAAATTTAAATGAATCATTGAAATGTAGATTGCAATTTCTAACAGCAATTTCCGTTAAAGCAATATCTTCGTCAATTATATTCATTTAATTTAAAATTATCCATATTTAAAACAAGTATATTATTTTTAAAATTATTATTTTTTTAATTTCATCAAATCTTTTTTAACATATTAAATAACTTGAAATCTTATTTTAAGTTATTTTATTTATTCTCAAAATTAAAATTAATACAAAGATTTAATATCAAATTTATTTCAAGAACAAATTAATGAAAACGTGATAACTCTTCGATAATTCTTGTTAAATCCTCTACACTACATTCCTTGAAACCAACAACCTCATTAGAAAAATCGACCTAAATAACAAAAAATTTAATAAAAAAATCCTAAACAATCAACTACCGGAATGCGTATATCTTGAACTATTTTCATTTTATCTTTCATATCTAAATTTTGGAAATTCTCTACCAAATCCCCATCAATAAATCGCTCGGCAACCCGACACTGTCTGATTTTCACGTAACTCCTCCAAGTTTCGTGCTGAAAATTGCCGATCGGAACGAGAATGTTTTGCATTTGGCTTTCCACAGATTTTAGAAATGTATAAAGAGTTTGGTTAATCTCAAACACTTGTCCAATCGTGCCGGTGGTCGATCCATAAAGAATAGAATTTTTCAGCTTGATTCGGTACTCATCGAGCAACGGTTGCATGAGA
>CAUHTR010007575.1:0-62248 GCA_959609185.1 Schmidtea polychroa | reverse complement strand
GTTGCATGAGAATGTTACCTAAGCAACGATCAAAATGATTATTGATACCAATTTCCGTGATTACCTGCCATGAATTTATTGATCACCTGTCCGACATGAATCGACGCATATTCAGACATTCGAAATCGTTCCTCCTTCATATTTGACAAATCATTTCTTACACCTTCTCCGGTTGGCGTTAAATCAAAATCGCGACTCACAATGAAAATATTCATTTCATTTTCAGCCACAAGAAATTTGTCATCGTCAATAATCTCGATTGCAGTTGTCCAATGGGGTGCTCTGTGCTGGGCGATCTAGGAATTCGACACAATATATCATCTATTCTAAATGGATATTGATAATATTAGCCTTACCACTTCGAAATGCGCGACATTCGGTTTGTATCTAAGCAATGTAACCGATCTCATCAGATCTCCAATCAAAATGAAATCATCCTTCCGTTTGAGATACAGAGCGATGATGTTGTCGTCATAGCGACATATGATATGGAGATCATCTTTCGTGAGATCCAACAATTGAACAGAGCTGTTGAATGTTGATAGAAGTTTCCCATCGAATTCTTGCATGTCATAAGCAACTCCGGTCGTTTTGAATGTTCGCACGACTGTGAACTCTCCGGTTCGCTCGTTATAATGAAAACACATACAGGCATCCTTGGGTGGGTTCTTGCTCTTCGTCAACAACATAGGCGGTTCCAACAATGTACACAGGGGTCAGCTTTACCTCCCCGGCGTTACTGGAACCACCACACATCGGATCGTCTTGGGGTTCGAGTTTCAGAGAGAAATTTGTCACATTTTGGCTATCGGGGACGATTTCATGGTTTATAATTGATATTGGCAGTTTCATTGTCGTTATAGATATCGCCTGTTCCACCACGTCTTCGGAACAATAGAAAGAATGACAATGAACAGGTTCCATAAATGTTTGATTCATAATGATTAAATGAGACGATTCGATGTCTCGCATTTTTCTAATTAATGTTCCTAGGAAATGCATTATGTTTTAAGAAGAAAAATATGAGAAATAATTTGTTAATTGAATAAATTGAAATTCAAGTTTTAGTAGACACAAGTTTTTCGCAACTATGAAGAATTAAAACTGGTTTAAAAAACCTTTGGATAAAATGACGATGCAAGAACTATCAATGGGTGACATTCAAAAATAAAAAATGTTGATATACTTATAAATATGATTGATAATTTTGCAAATTTCCTTATCTATGAATTTCTAAATCTAATAATAATTAAGGAATCGATTAAATATTAAATAAATCGAATCAAAATTTAACATTATATTAATTGTATATTTAAATATTCTTTTCTAAATCATGATTATTAAACTGATACATATACTAATAAATTAAAATAATAATAAGATAATCTGTGATGATTATTAATTGTTAGACAGTTTATATATATCTTTATATATATCCCTGATTTCACACGTCTTCGGAAGAGTAAAAACAAGAAATAAAGACTATATTTAATGGACTAAAAAATTAATTAAATGATTATATGAGTATTTCTAGAGACGGAAAATTTCATTAAACCTGTATCCGAAAATTTTTGAAATTGTGTTTATAATTTGGTAGACCAAGGGAGTAATTATTGTAGAAAAGGAGTCAAATATTTATAAATAACTATTAAAATTTTAAAAATTTAAAGGAAAAATAATATTTATAAATAAAAAATACTAAAAAGTAAAAATTATAATATTAATTTTATATTGATAAATAAACAAAATATACAATATTTATTAAAATTAATAATAAATAATGAAAATAAAAATATTAAAAAAAAATAATATATATAACTAATAAATAAAATTAATCAATAATAATACTATAATAAATATTAATAATAATAAAAAAATAATTATAATTTTTCTAATTTAAAAAAAATAATTTTTATTAAAAAATGATATAATTAATAAATTTGTTCAAAAATCTATAATTTCTATAGTTATTCTATCCTACCTGATGATGACAGGAATACTGTCAAAATATATCGTAAAACAATAATAATAATAATAATAATAATAATAATAATAATAATAATAATAATAATAATAATAATAATAATAATAATAATAATGAAAAGGAATACGAAATCATTCTAATACTAACTTTTCATCAATTCCGGGGCACCGCTTGAAGATTTCGTCAATCTCGCATTTGTCGATACTGACGCGCGCATAGGACGAAACACGTTGTCGTGATAGGTATCACATCTCATTGTTATCAGACCTATGGAATCGGTTTCCTTTTGTATAGTCATGCGCCTTGGACTCTCATTGAGAGGTACACTACGCACGTGAAGTTTTTGGATTTTATCGATTGAACCGAAGATAATATTCGATTCACTGACAAGAACGAGGCTGAAGAAGCGAGTATTTATTTTCTTTGAAAGGTTTTTTACAGAAATTTTTACCAGTTTTTATAAGTTGAACTGTTCAAAGGACACATTGATAAGACTTCATTTTTCAGGTTAATGCTAGAGAAAAGTAGCCGGCCATCGCTGTAATGAATAATGCTCGGATGGTTCGAGCATACAAATACGCATCTCTCGTGAGACTGACCGAGGGAATTCCAAAGAGATAGATTCATAAACGGACCAGTACCGATGGTCACGCGTCGTTGCTCAGTTAAAATTCCTATGGAAATATTGTATCAATTTCTTTCCTAAAGGACAACACGAATCAGCAGCCTCTTCATAATTCAATGTTCCAATATTGTTTTCCTCTATAACTTGTTTGGGATAAACTTTACTTTTTGCTGCTTTACTTCAAAAATATGATCTCAAGTAAAAGTTATTGAATATATGATTCACTGGATTTATTTTTATTATCTTACATTCTTTGACTTACTATCGGAGTCAGTATTATCGAAAAATAATCGGTATTATCCAATAACTAATGGCATTGTAAATTAACCTTTATGAGGAGGCATGAACGTCAAAATTCTTAAAGGTTCCGTAAATAAATATCGCCTAATTTGTCTCATGTCAATGGTTCTAGATTCAATAACATATCAGCAGTTTCTCATCAACCCATTTTTAATTAAATTAAAATCCTCCAATCATATTGAAAATTCAGCAGATTGGTCAATCATTCCCGAAGGAATTTAATCATCATTCCGAACGGGAAATAAGTTTAAATCTTTCGGATATCAATTTTTGAATTGTTTATTACAAATTTAAATGGAAAAAGAAATTAATTTGATTTCATATATGATCGAAATCATGTTTTAACCGTTTGCGGACGGTAGGCCAGAGCAGTGCTGGCCTTAAATGGCTTATACGATATTAATTCCGTCCGCAAACGGTTAAAACATCCATGCATCCCATGAGATTATTTTAATTAATCAGCACAGTTTTAGAATAAGCACCACTATTCCAGTTGGGAAAAATCGTTGGGCGTAATTTAAAAATATTTTATTCGGTATTACACAAATATTTTACCCAGGGTGCCAAATTAGAGGATCGATTGATCTTCATTTTATCTGAGTAAATTAAAAACCCCAAATGTAATGAATTGTTTCTTTAGAGTAAAATTGTATAAAATCAATAAATAATCTCGGCATTCAAAAGAAATAGCAAAGGTTACCGGATGAATTGTTTTGCACGAGAGCAGAGATATCCATTTGAAAAATAAATCAAATTCCCATTGTCCATGCCGATCATCAAATATGGGGCAGCATTTCGATTGAATTGGACAATTAAAACGGAACGCGGTAGAATACCGGGTGTTGTCAACGGTGCCGTAGCAACAACTTTCATCGTTTTAAGATCGACTAAACAAACGGATTTCTTGATCCAGAATGTCACTGCAACAATTTCCGATTGGGCAGGATCATCATGACCGGGACAGTTCCATTGAAATGGAGACATATCCAAGCAGGAAATCTCATTGGTCAGTTTGCAAGTGCTGCAATAATGTATGAGGTAGAAAAAGAATCGGGATAATTACTTGACGAGAGATAAAGAATGACCAAGAACGACCAGGTAGAACAAATCGCAGCCGCTTCCAACCACAATTTGCTTACCATTCGTTGTAGCGCGCGAAATTCCTAATGAAGAAGGTGGCCTCCAGACATTTATATTTTCGTTATCCCCGTTATCACGAACCATCGGGATCAGGCGCAATTCTTTATCGGTAACCTGCAGCATATGGTCATCATTACCGACGACTGACAGGTGAACAGTCGACGCATACAGTTCGAATCCCAGGCAAATCTCCTGTCGTAAATCATCGCCTTCGAGAGTGAACGTTCTAAATGTTAATGAAACATTTATCAGTGTGACTAAGCGATTTTGGTGAAATAATTTGATCATTCGAAAATGGAAATTAAATAAGAGCCTTTGCTGAATATATTGTAATAATCGATATGCAACAGAAAATTATGTTCAACGATTGACTAAATAAATAAATGCAATAAAAAATTCAAATGGAATTTTGGTAGTTTAAGAAGCATAAGAAAAAATATCATTGACAAAAAAACAATATAATTGGCTGATTCATCCACAAATCAAATTTATCACAATAAATATTATTTTTCAGATATAATAATAATAAAAATAAATAATAATAATTATAATTAATAAAAAAATGAGAATTTAAATTTTAATATGCCAATTACACCGACTGAAATTATGTATGGGAGAAAGATATTTAGAGAATGAAAGTTGACAGGGAATGATAATATGAATCTGAATGAATATACTGAAATACATAAAGAGGAAAGACAAAAAATAATGAACACCAGAATATCTTCAAAAATGAATCACTGGTGAATATGGTAATAAAATACATGCATGCTAAAGACAACAATAAATATAACTGAAAAGGAGCCATTATAACAAAGGGGAATGATAAAAGGATATTATAAGGAATGTTGATTAGAATTAAAAATTAGAAAATATGTGTGGGTGGGAAGGAGGGGGGGGGGTTGATGAAATGGATTTACCAATAAATATATCGTCATTAGAAATATGAACATATTGCTAATTTATATTAAATGGTATGTTACTGCAATATTTTTTTAATAATACAGACAGCCCTCGAATTACTCGGTACCCAATTCTTTTAATAAAACTTCCTTTCCTTTTTTCCTAACAATGGTTAAATAATTTTGATATAGTTTGTAAATATTTAATTTATTTAAAAAATTCCAAGTCTTGTATAACATAATTGTGAATAACAAAGAACCAATTAATATTGTAATTCGATGGTTGCTTGTATATTCTTGTCTTATTTTTATTTGTTATAATTATAACTTATTATTATTTTATTTTTAACCATTATTAATTTATTTTTTATTGTTTTTATTTCCATTAATTACTATTTTAATTATAATTTATAATTATTATTGTCTCACTCGGATCGACCGGGCCAAGAAAAGCCAAGCAAATTGTCAACGGCACATCCATTCCGGAATTTAAGCGACCAAACATTCTTGATATTCGGTTGATCGATGATTAGCAACTCCTGGATCCCGATTCCGTTCCTGACAATTTTGACACAGCCTTCGCGATATGCGCCCGAGCACATCAGCAATTGATTTTGCCCATTGACTTCTTGCAAGTCGATATCGATGATAGGGCCGACATTCATGTACCGTTCGAGCACCTGGATAGACACGGCCGCTCCTGTCGTTGCGTCATTGTCAGATGGATTGCATGTCAAGCGTATTAGCTGGGAATCGCCAAGCGTCGACCCGATGAACACGACACCATTATCGAGATAGGTCATATTTTCCGGGATGCATACCTCACCAAGATATGATACCTTAAGGCAGTTTGGAATAACTGTCGTACTGGACGTTCCGGGTCCTTCGTGGAACAGAATTACCATGTAGAGTCTACCCATCATATCACCGAGCAGATATTTGTGTACATCTATTTTCTCATAGCACACAACTGTACTCGACTGTCAAATATACCAATCAATAACTATAAACGCAGTCCTTCAATAACTACCTTATGAATCGGTATTTCCGCTGGGATTTGTGTGCCTATTCGGTTGTGATAAATCACGCTCTTGTTGCCAACGATCAAAATCCCGCAATATGGTGGCTCTACGGGGATTATGAACTGCGTATCTGGTGGCAATGCGTCAATTTTCCATTCATCTGGAGTTACATCAACTTGATTAAATGACATTTTAAACGATTTCATATTCAACATTTTATTATCCTATTCAAAAAAATCTACCCGCTAAAAACACTAATTTGCAATCGAAAACTAACTTCAACAAACAATTCAATAGTTGCATAATCCTCAGATCCGTGTAGACTAAAAATCCCTAATATATTCCCATCTTCCACTCTAAATGCAACAACATTCAAAGCTTGACTCGTTTCACAGTCTTTTGGATCTAGTGTTCTCAAATCTTTCATTAATATCGCCTTGAATACTCCATCGAAAAATTTAAATAATATAATTTGATTAGTAGGATCAATTATTATTTCATGTCTCAAATCCGATAAAATCGATGAGTTATCTCCAATATTCCCACTAGCATATGTGATAAAATCTAATCTCTCGTCTTCGCGAATGCAATCGATAATTGCTGCGTCCGCTTTTTCCGTTACGACAACAATCGAATCAAGATTCCTACCCTAGATATATAAATAATTAGTATCAATAACTAAATCATATTTATTACATTTCGCTTAAAATTAACTGCTGCTGAAATTCGGCCATTGATTGGAAGTTCTCTCATCAATCGTAATCCCTCTGATGTAACCAAATATATTTCAAAATAAAAAAATTTTCCCACGATCAGATTCAAATCGTTAGGGCCAGTAAAATTACCTAAAGTTTAATTTAAAATAAACTAATACATATATGTAATACATGTAAACGAATGAGAAACTCCAGTTGCTTTTTGAGAAGTTACATGATAAAAACAAGACATTTATACAACTTGATTTTTACGCCTTTACTAAACTAAAATATAAACAAAGAATAAAATATTATGTTTATCTGGGGAATTTATTTCATCAAATAAACACTTCAATTCAATATTATAAATAATATTCAGTTTATATAAAATTTACAGTTTTTAAAATTATATTTAATTATTTATAATTATTGCAATGAAATTTTGATAGGGTTAAAATGGCAAAAACTGATGATTACAAATTAGATCTGATTTCTAAAATTATGTGTTACGTTAAATTATTTTAGATAATACAAATAAAGTAAATATATTATTGGTATTTGGTCGTATCGGTAATGCAATATAAGGTAATGTAAACATGCAACAAGTAGAAATAAAATAAGGAAACAGAGCAACATAAATATGTTTGGTCGGGCTAAATAGCAGATCACAGAAACGTCTATTGGAAAGACGAAACAAGATGATTTGTTGATAGACCCAATGACTATTAAAAATGAACCCTCTCTATACCCATCAGAATAGGCCATGTTGAAACTGTATACAGTGGTGGCGTAAATAAGTAAAGATGAGCCTACTAAATCAGACGGCTCGAATTATTTTAACCTAAAAACATCGAACTACGATTGAAGGTCTTATGTCGTTAGGAAATTATGACTTAAGAATTTTGAATGCTACAACTTGATCCCTTACCGCAATACTTGGCTATTAAGATCATCAGTAAACTGACTAATTTAATTTAAATTTAAAGACTAAATCCTAGTCCCAATATTTATAAGATCATATTAAAAAAGTATCATAATAATATTTCTAATGACAAGGAAAATAGCACCGGTATTCATGGTAATAACTTATAATAATCAGAATATTCTTGTTAACAACCCTATTCCTAATAAAAAAAGAATAAATGTTTCTTAAACTGGCAAAAATTTGAACAAGCAATCAAACTCCTAGTCTGTATCTGGGAAGCCTTAATTATAATGAAAATAACAAAACAATTATAACCAAAATTAGTAATGTCAAAATGAAATTTCGCGAACTCTATTTCTAATGTTGATACCCCTACTAGGGATATTAGAAACTACCGGGATAACAATAATACCAATAATAGTAAAATAATATTAATAATAATTATTATTACCTGGTATGAGGACTGTTCGCGAGTATCTGAATAATAGAAGAAAAGTTCGAGATAACCTAGGAGTGATCAGAAAATGTCTAGGATTTAGTTAAAGTTACTTCCGCACCAAGCAACCATGGGTTCCACTATGTTGGAGATGTGCAGAGGCGGTGAAGGTCAAGAAGGGGTGAGCTTCATCACAAAGACTACTCTTTCCTGACCCTTCTAACACGTGTTCCAGGCGGCCTATATAAGGTCTTAAACCGAACTAAGTAGTGTAGCTGTCTTATCGCTTTTTAGGAGATAACTGTCATTAATTACCCACTTTATGGCTAATCCAAACATCAGTATAACTCATAAAATTGGAAACAACCAAAACTTATTGATAATGATAAAATCTGAGTTAACATTTCCATATCACCAATTAAATCAACTAAAACTGAATGTTTAAATAAAAATAACATCGAAAAATCACAAAATCAGTTCTAGATGTTCGGGATAACTTGTCAGATCGCCTCTTGCTCCGCTTATGCCAATAATAGAACTAAGTTAAAGATATTGTCAGCCCCTGAAGAAAAGGAGAAGGCCATGTACATGGAGTCCAGGTTTATCTCCGGTGAATCAATTTGTTGGCAACGGACATTCAGAGCGGCCGTTTCTTCGCCCCCATATTAGCGTTTCGCTCTGACTGAGTTAGGTTTCTCTTTTTATTATGTAGTCTTAAGTGGTACTTCTTTATAATGTACCTGATGGAGTAACTTTTTGAAGGCGACAAGAGCTGGATGAGATGAGTTCGATGCCAATAGAGAGTATCCAGAGCATGACGACTGCAATAGTAGAGATTCTTATTTTAGTCTATTTTTGTTGATTCTTTCTTAATTTTTGTTACTTTTAAAACTAAAATATTTATATTTGTTAGTTTTGTTAGGTAGTTTGGCGGCCAAGGTGGATTTCGTCATTTTGATGGGTTGTTTATGGTTTTTACCCAATTTTTACTGCAAATTTGTTCTTAATCTACATTGTTGGGATTTTATGGGAAATCTTTCTAATTTTCGTTCTTATTTCTCCTTTATCGCCTTTAATCTGAATTTTTTACTGTTGTTCTGTGTTTATGTTGTGTTTAATTAGGTTTTATGCCGCACTTTTTGATTTTGTTTAAATTTTCTTTCAATTTGGGCATTTTACTTTTGTGTACTGTGTTTTCTGTTATTTTTGTTTACTCCGTGTTTTTATTTTTTATTTCAAGTACACTTCATCCTGTGGTTGCCTGTTGTGTGCCGATTCATTCCGTCACAACCCTAGTTTAAAATTCAGTTTTAGCCCAACCCTTCATAAATTGGCAATATATCTTTCTTTGAAGAGACATTTCAACTCCATGTTTCGCTGTTTTTCTTTTCGAGCATAAAGATCAAATTAATAGACAGTCTATTGTCTATGCGACCTTCATTCTAATAAAGTCCATGGTTGCAATGTTACGTATATATTATTTAATTATTTACTGACATCCAAATATTTCGAAATCAACAAAACACAGTCGCATACCTAGACGACATTTTGATAGCATCAGCAAACAAAACAAAACATATACAGAACATTAAAAAAGTGTTCGAAATATTAAGCAAACATGAACTAAAAATTAACATAAAAAAATGTGAATTTTCTAAAACAGAAATAAAATTTTTGGGACACCTGTTAAACGAAAACGGAACAAAATCATTAGAAACAAAATCAAAGCAATCAAAAATTATCCGTTACCCAAAACAACATAAGAGCTAAGACGTTTCCTTGGCATGATCAACTTCTATCACAAATACATACCAAAATGTAGCGAAATGCTAGCCCCTCTCAACGAACTGAACAA
Source organism: Schmidtea polychroa (assembly GCA_959609185.1). Taxonomy (NCBI): domain Eukaryota; kingdom Metazoa; phylum Platyhelminthes; order Tricladida; family Dugesiidae; genus Schmidtea; species Schmidtea polychroa. The sequence goes on along the minus strand of CAUHTR010007575.1, from coordinate 52,364 downwards.
AATAAAGAGAAACATCAAAATAAATTGGAACGAAAAACTAATAACAGCTTTCGAAAAGGGGGAAGTTATGTAATGTACAGTTATAAACATTATTTATTTTTAAATAAGGAGTCGCGACACTTTGTTATTTTACTGAGCGTAGGTTGCGCTAGAAAAAGAATAACAAAAATATAGCGATACTTTACCATGGTAAATTATCGCTATACAAATATTAAATTCAAATTAAAGAAAGTTATAACAAATTGAATATAAAGTCCTCAATTTCAATTCCAATCGTTAATTAAATATTCCAGTTCCTTATAAAAGTAGAGATCAATTCCAAACCTATTTGTAGACCAGGATTTGTGTTTGGATACGAGAACAAGGATAAAGGTTGAAATCCCGAAAATAATAATAGAAAAAAATAAGAATTCTAAGAACATGTTAAAGAGTCAAATCCCCACAATTAATTAATTAATTAATTGAACACAGTATTAGGACAAAAGAAGGAATCAAATTCAGATTAACTTATCTTAAACTTAACTTATTAACTTATTAACTTATCTTAATCTATCTTAAACTGCAAGTTCTCAGTCCTATATCCAGGCAAGGCCAACTTTCAAATCCTAATTAATCTACCTCCGAACTCAAGGTTTTACAATTTTTATTTGAATAAAAGTTTATGTTGGATATCCATTATTTTTAATTTAGTATTGTATTTTTATATATTATTACATGCATTCACCCCAGCTGTCCCGAGACAGTTTATTTACTGGAGACTCGACTGGGTACTACAATATTGCTTACCGCATTCACGAACATAAATACAGACATAATATATATAGCATAATACATATACACCTAACTCTTTTTTTACACGGTAGATACGTTCCAACGAAAATCGTGTAAAAAAAGACATGTTAACCATAGTAAAATTGAGGATGTGTTCTACAATTATAGAAAACCGTGTAAAATAGAAAAAGGAACCATTAGTTGTTCTAAAAAACCGTGCAAAAAAAATAGTAAATCTTGAAACCATATTATATAAGTTTTAGAAAATATAATCCATACATGTTTTTATTAAAAATAGATAATAATAGTAATTTTAGTTCATAAGTAAAAAACAAATAAAATTTTTGTTCATAAATACACATAAATTAAATTCAAATTGGAAATATAAGTCTTATTTAGCAACTAATATTTATTATCACTACTTTATAATAAGCGTGCACGTTTATTATAGACTGGCTAAAATTGCTTTAATCACTTAGGTCTACCAAATCTGATATTGGTTTTCTTATGATAAAATCTGTTATAAGCTGCTGGGTTTTTGCCTTTTTAACTTCCTTATAAAGTTCTTGATAGCCAGCCATACAAACCTGTAAATTCCGTTGGAATTTTAATGCACGTTCCACGTTAGGATCACGAGTGAGAAAAAATTGTTCCATACTGGTACAAAATTTTAAGCCATCGCGAATTAAATCAGAAGTTAGTTGATGCATTTCACCTTCACCTTCGTCACTATGGTTCTCATTAATACCATTAACTGTTATAGCTTCAATCAAGTCCTCATCATCTAAAGGTTTTTCAAGCATCAACTCCTCTATATCCGCAACTTGCATATTTTCAAAGCCCTCACCACCAATTTCGTGTGAAAGCGTTACAACTTCAGAACACAACTGCATTTTGTATTAAAGAGTTACTAATTTTAAATTAAAACAAATTTTTTTTGGAAATAGTGTTAAACCGAATATTTCGTGCAAAAAAAGAAGATTTGTTCCTTTTTTGTGGACCGTGTTATTTCAAAATCGTGTAAAAAAAGACCGTGTAAAAAAGAGTTGAGTGTAATATAAGACAAATGTAATACACACATAACTAAGGAACCTCTTAACACCCCTATTCTATTGTTTCTCAATTGTCAGTTTTAAAAATATAGAGATAATTCTTAAAAAACAATTTAAAGCTATATAGTAGAAGTAGCACTTAAGTTCACAACACATATTACTTTTGCTAGCTATAAATAGGTAGTATCGCAGTAGTAAATATTTTCTATGCATCAATGTGATACTAAGTACTAAGTATATGCACTTTACTATGTGAATAAAATATGTCGAAAGACTTGGGAAATATAAGATTTATTAAAACTAAAAACTGATTATCTCTCAGGATGAAGTAATTATATTGTTAGTATCTTAAGCAAGATACACACATGTATACATAATACAATATCGCACCTTTGACATTCAGGTATACATTACGTAAAATTCAGTCATAAAAATTCAGCATGCATAATTTCGAACAGGTATTACAGTCATCCTATAAATAAAAATATTTATTTTCCTTTGTTACAATAGAAACATTTTTACCGATCCGTAAAATGTGTTAGTTATTTTCCGGTAGGCAGTAAATTACGGTTGAAAAACAATGACTTATTCCAGGACAGAAACTGTAAAATTTAAATTTTATTTATTAAATTTAATCAATGAAATAATAATTTTTTAATTTTTTATTATTAAGTTAAGAATTATTTCTTCATTTCATGGCGTGGCAATGCAAGCATAGCCTTTTTATGTTATGTACTCGTCAATCGACTAGAAAAGAATGTGCTCTAGACGTAGCAAATAAATTAATTGACATGGTCGTTCACTCGTATATAATGAAATCTATTGCTCGGCCGTTAACAACAGAATTGGCAATGATGGACTTTAGCCATAAGGATCTTTTTATGTTGGACTTCGTGAAAGAGTTATGCAATTTTCAATCAGTTGAAGACCTCTTGATTAATATGTCAATGAAGTATTCATCCTTAACTTCTATTAAACAAAACGTCGAGAACATCAAAGTCAAAGTTTCTGAAAGATCTGATGAATCTGAATTGAAACTTAGAGAACTTTTATCAGGAATTGCGGAGTCTGATTTAAATATGCTTCAAATAGAAGCTGAACTACCTGTCAGTAATAAAGAAGTTGAATTCAAAGCTGGACAAATCATTGATGAACCTTTACGTCAAATTGAAGAGAAGAATGAGCCTTTTACAATTGATGATTCAAGCAAACAGGTTAAAGAAGAAAATTTACAAAATGTGTTAGTGAATCAACTAAAAGAGGAAAAAAGTTCATATATTAATAGCGAACTAAATATTGCCAATACCAATTACCCAACTGTTTCAGAAAGTGTTGTCAATAAAAATAAAGATTCAAACTTAGAAAATTATTTAAAATCTCTTTTAAATGTGGAACAGAACGAGGAGACCTTTCATGGTATAGAAGAAGATAAATTTGTTCAAGAGACTAAAACTTCCAATGTTATTATATCGCAAACGGATGAACCATATATGTCCTTTACTGCTAATTCAGATATCTGCAATTTAGAAAAGGCAAAAAGAATATCCAATAGTTTGGAAGAAAAGGATCTTCCCGCGGTTGATGATGAAACGAAAATTTTAAATACGAATGAAGACAAAAACTTAGAAAATGATTTAAAAACTCTGTTAAATGCTGAACAGGACGAAGAGACTTTTCCTGATATTTACGACAACAACCAAGTGCTTCCAAGTAAATCTTCTGATTTCATTATATCACAACCGAATGAAAAATGCATGTCTTCCACGGAGGATTATATAATAAACGCATGCTATATAAATGAAACAAACATGACCTCCGATATTATTATGGAAATAGATAATTTTACGCCGGTTGACAAAGAAACAAAATATAAAGTTAGTGAAATCACGAATTTAAATTCATATATAAATGGCAAAAGTATGCCCGATAACGAAGAATACCCATTAGTTACATGTAATCTGTCCACAAAGGATGAAAACTTGATCGTGGAAGATAAAAACATAGTATCTGACTCGGAAAGAAGGAGAGAAAGTTTTACTAAAGAAGGTGAAGTGATATATGAAGTCTCAGAAATTGCCACTTTGGCATTAGATAAAAAGGAAAGTTGTAAATCTTTTCCTTTTGATTATTCATCAAACGCAGATCTTATTTTAGGGAAGTTAGTAGAAGATCCATTAGTTATACGTAATCTATCCACAAAGGATGAAAATTTAATCATGGAAGATGAAGACGTGATATCTGATCCTTTAGAAAAGAAAGAGAGCTTAACTAAAGAAAGTGAAGTTAAATACGAAGTCTCAGAAATTGCCACTTTGGCATTAGATAAAAAAGAAAGTTGTAAATCTTTTCCTTTTGATTATTCATCCAACACAGATCTTATTTTAGGGAAGTTAGTAGATGATCCATTAGTTATACGTAATCTGTCCACAAAGGATGAAAATTTAATCATGGAAGTTGAAGACGTGATATCTGATCCTTTAGGAAAGAAAGAGAGCTTTACTAAAGAAAGTGAAGTTAAATACGAAGTCTCAGAAATTGCCACTTTGGCATTAGATAAAAAAGAAAGTTGTAAATCTTTTCCTTTTGATTATTCATCAACCGCAGATATTATTTCAGAAAAGTTAGTGGATAACACCATTGATAATAAATCCAAATCTGTTGAGATGAAGAAAATTGAAGATGGTGAGATTACAGGGTTAAATTTGGATGAAAATAGAGAGCGTATGTCGGGTAAAAAAGATTATCCATTAAATATAGATAATATGTCCACGAAGGATGAGAACTTGATCGTGGAAGATAAAGACATATTATCCGATTTGGAAGGAAAGAAAGATAGTTTTACTAAAGAAAGTGAAGTCAAATATGAAGTTTCAGAAACCACCACTTTGGCATTAAATAATAAAGAAAGTTGTAAATCTTTTCCCATTGACTATTCCTCAAACGTATGCATCATTTCTGAAAAGTTAATAGACCACACTTCTGATAATAAATCAAAATATTTAGAGATAATGGAAGGTAATGAAGATGCTCTTACTATTGATAGTAATTTGAAATTTGATTTATGTCAGACTTTGGGAACGACTTCTGTAGTAAGGGAAATAAGTCATGGATCAATGGATCTAGAAAAGCATTTGGTCCAAGATAAAATATTAGATGAGCTGGATCATTTATCCATGCATCAAGATTCAAAGCCAATTGGCTTCGACCAACAAAGTGACAAAGGTCATCATGCCGATAGAATTGAAGTTATGGACGAAGCCAGACTGGAATTAGACAAAGAAGCTTTTCAAAACGATCAAATATCTTTATCAATTATCCCGAAGGATAAAGATTTAATGACTTCACAAAACGAGATAGAGTTTGAAACATGCCAGACAGCGGATATTCATTCAATTCAGAAACAAGAAAGCTATTCATCATTTAAGGCTCAAATTGAAGCAGAAAATATTTCCCCACAGCAAGATGATCAGATCTCTAAAATCAGTCATCTTTTGATTACTAATCTAGAGAACAACGAAAATCCTCCAATTCAAAATACTGATGCAAATATCGAGATCTACCAGATACCGGAAGTAGCGTCTGCAAAATCAAAAGAAAGTGAGATGTATTTTGTACTTGAAGATCCATTTATACACAATAAAAGTAATGAGAAAACTGAGGATGGGAACATTGATAATGATCAATTACCGGAAATAACGCCAGAAAAATCAAAAGAAAGTGGATTGTATATTGCTCTCGAAGACCCATTTTTACTTAATAAAAATACTGTAAAAACGGATGAGAACATTCAACCCGATCAAATATCTTTATCAGTAGTTCAGGAAAATAAAGACTTTCAAACTTCAAAGAATGAGATTAAGTATGAAGCATGTCAATCCACTGATTTATTTTCTAATCAAAAGCAAGAAAGTTATTCATCTTTCAAGCCTAATCACGAAATCGGAGAGGATAACTTACCTGTACAGCTAAAAGATCAAAATTCAGAAATGAATAATTTAGAGGAAACCGAAAATTTCCCAATTCAAAGTACGGATACAAATGTTGAGATATGCCAAATACCAGAAATACAGTTAACTTATACAGATAAAAGCAATTTATCCTATGTAGTCGAAGATTCAGTAATACCTAACCAAAGTGCTGTGAAAACTGAAGACGACAACATTAAAAATGATCCAATGTCTTTAATGGTCGTTCAGGAACGCAAAGATCTTGTAACTACGCATAATGAGGTTGAGTTTGAAGCATGCCAGACCACTGATTTGCATTTGAATAAGATAAATGAGAGCTACACATCCTTGAAGGCAGATATTAATATTGAAGAAGATCCTTTTCCAGCACAACTTGAAGAAAAGAATTTGGAAATTAAATCTTTGGTTCATTATTTTGAAAAGAACAAAGATTTAAAACAGATGCCTAGTAATATACAACTAGAAATTTGTCGTTTATCAGACAAAGTCTCAAATATAAATGAAGAAAGCTTTTTATCATTTAATTGTGAAAACGTTCAAACTATTGAAAATATTACAGAAAGCAAAGAAGACATACCCTATGCTGTGGAACAAGATTCTAAAGCAAAAGATAATGAAATCGTTATAGAAGCAGGCCAGACAACCGATTGGAATGAAACAGAAGGGGAAAGTTCTCCATCTCTAAATGTTGACCTTCTGATTAGAGATGACGAGATATCTATAAAATTAGAATTACATAATCTAGAAGTAAATGAAGATGAAATATCTGGAACCAAACTGGAACATGGTTTGGATAATGTTATAAAGAATAAAACGGATGAACTTGTTGAAATAAGTCCAATAAATCATGAAATATCCAAAACACTTGGTCAAGATTTAATTGGTAAAAAAGATAGTGTTGTTTATTTTACAGAGGATTATCCTTTGGCCCCAAGTCAACATGATACCAATGCTACAAAAGTCGACACTTCAAATCTTCAACTCCAGAAAAATGAAGAAACTGTAGACAATTTTCAATATGATGCATCTCAAACTCCAGATGTTGCATCGAAACCGAGACAAACAAGTTGTCTGTCCTTTTCTGTAGATTATCTTCCATCAGTTGAAGGTGCATCAGTAAAAGCTGAAGACATAGATATAGACGTTCTGCTATCACAACTGGTACAAAATTTGTCAGAAAACGAAGGCGAAAATAAGATCGAACCTGATACATCAAATTCAGTTGACTGTAAATTTTGCAGCACTGATGACTATGTCAAAGATAGTTCATGTGTTGACGAGCCATGTAATGAATGCTCAGATCATAGTGAAAGGTTTAAGCAATCAAATATTGGAGATTTTATTGTGCTGGTTTGTTCAGAAGATTCTGATGAAATAGATCGACAAGTAAAGAATATAAAATTAGATGAACCATTTCGGATTTCAATTACATTTGACAACCGAGAAATTTATACAAATCAAACAAATTTAGAGGTAGATCCGTTAATCCAAGGACACAGATCTGAGGATGCAGGCAGATATGCACAGGATCCCCGTCCAGACATGGAATTCCAAGAGATGATCACAAATGATATGCATGACGAAGACAATATACCTGACAAAAAAATTTTCCCTGAATCGATTATTGAGAAAGTTGACAACTCTCAACATGTCCTGTATAAGAAGCCAATAAATTATCAAAACCAACCACAAAACCTAGACATAAAAGATTCTCAAATTAATGCCATGAAAATAAGTAACTTCTGCGATATTTCAGATATTTTTGATGAAAGTGAAAATCTAAACACGACAACTGGTTTTCATATGCCAAACACTGTTTCAGAATTTCCCCATCGGGATTTGAATTCGGTTGACCATAGTCTTGCAGAAGATGAATACAAATCCATTTCACAGCAACAAATGGAAGGTATAATGTCTAAGAAGTTTGATGACAGTAGGCAAACCTGTGAACACATCTTTAAAGACTGTTCTCACTTTATTTTGGAATTTACGATAGAAAAGTATATCTTTGAATCAATATATTCAATAATCGGTAAGTTTTTGATAATAATAATAATAATAATAATAATAATAATAATAATAATAATAATAATAATAATAATAATAATAATAATAATAATAATAATAATAATAATAATAATAATAATAATAATAATAATAATAATATAATAATAATAATAATAATAATAATAATAATAATAATAATAATAATAATAATAATAATAATAATAATAATAATAATAATAATAATAATAATAATAATAATAATAATAATATAATAATAATAATAATAATAATAATAATAAGTAAAAACGCCGGAGATGTCTGCCCAACGAGGATGTTCCACCAGGATCTCGATGTTTTTTAACTCTTTGGTGCAAGGTCCTGAGGGTACTTCCATTGTAGATTTCATTGCATACATTGCACGTGATGCAATAGACGATGTTTTTTCTAAAGCACATATCTTTCGGTGTCTGGCAGTTTTTCATTGTGCAATTGTTTTCTCTATTTATGTTGCCTGCCAGAGCCCTTCTCAATGTCCAAGATTTATGTGCTATCTGAATTGGAAGACCGGTACGTTTAAGTTCTTTCAGGATCTTGAAGTCGAGTATGTCACTGATGAATGGGATATTCAGATAGAAATATTTCTGATTCTTTTGTGTTAATTCCCTAGATCTTTTGGGGCAGAATTCATTCTTTCAATGTCCTCACCTTGGTATCCGTTTCTGTGTAGGATTTTATTGAAATTTGATTGTTCTTTAAAGTTTTCGTTTTTTTCCATGCATCGATTGGCTATTCTTCGTTTCTCGTTTCTTATGACATGTACTTTCTGTAAGTATGGAAGCGCTGATCTTTGGTGCATAAATATTTCTTTGCGAGCTGGTTTTCTGTAGAACCCGTATGTATTTGCTTCTATTTTAATTCTCAAATCCAATAAATTGAGGGATCCATCTTCTCCTGATATTCGATTTCGAACTTAATATCTCGGTGAGCCGCTTTGAATGTATGAAATATTTCTTCCGCTTCTTTTCTGCTTTTGGTCGTGATGAAAATATCATCTACATATCTTGCATAGAAACCGATGGGTTATATGGTCCTCAGTGTTTGTCGTTCGAGGTTATCCATAAGGATGATTGCTAGCAGTCCTGATATGCTAGAACCCATAGGCAGACCTTAAACTTGTTTATAGATATTTTGCCCAAAGGTAAAATAGGTGTTCTCAAGGATAACAGTAAGTAGTTTGGTGATATTCTCGATATTCATTTCCTTTATTAACAAGTTGCTTTCTCTTAATTTCTTTTCTAAACATTAAATAGCCTCTTTTGGTTCGATAGATGTGTATAGTGATACGACATCAAGACTGAATGGGTATTTGAATTCACTATGAAAAGTTATGTTATTATTTAATCTTGTCATGAGGCAGTCGCTGCTTTGAAGATGGTGTGGTATCGTGTCCAATAAAGGTTTCAAGATCTTTGCAAGAAGCCAACTTGTTTTAGTTGTTGGTCCAGTTTTGTTGAACACTATAGGTCTAATTTTGATAGCAGGACCCTCTTTGTGAGTTTTAATTAGGTGGTAGAAGTTGGGAAGATCAGAATTTTTTAATACGAAGCTGCTGGTTATTCTGTTATTGAGCTTCATTTCAAAAGCTATGGGTTTCCATACTTTGTTGATCTTCATTTCGATGGTGTTTGGTGACATGCGGCTGACTTTCTTGTATGTTTCGATGTTGCTGAGGTGTTCGTAACCTGCTTCACAGAAACGATTCTTCTCTATAATGCAAAATTCTCCCCCCTTGTCACTTGATAAGTAAACGTATGGTTTCTTTTTAAGGGATTTTAATATTGCTTGTTCGTCTTTCGTTAGGTTTGAGAGATATGGTTTTCTTCTTTCCTTCTCAACTATCTACATGATTTTGTGACAGACCTTTGAGAGCGTTGAATTTATTTCTGCCAGGAAAGAAAAAAATATTTCAATAAAAATCATAGCTAATGGAAACATCCAAAAGAAAAATGTCAGATTCAAAGAAGCAATTCTCATCATAAACAGACAGCCAAAGATCAACACTAAAGAGGAAATCAATGAAATCATGAATTTGATCTGTTGTCATTGACCTTGAGAATAACTGACAATATATAAAGAAATTAAAATATATATATATATATAATAAATTAAAAAGTAATAATTAAAATAATATAGAAAAATTTTTAAAAATAGGATTTAAAAATCAGAATTGACACATTTATTGAAATATTTAAATAGCATATATAAGTAGTTATTGGAGGCTTTATTTAGAATATTTTGAAATATTTTATTAGGCTTCTAGAAGCTAATTATAGAAGCTGTATAAAAAAATTTTAAAAGTTTTAGTTTGTGTCATTTTGGAATTTTAAATGGTATTTATTTTATTTTATTTTTAATTTTAATTTTCAGTAAAATTTAAAAAATTTTAATAAAAAATAATTTATATTTACAACTAATCAGAATTACGAGAAAGGAAATAAAAGAAAGATAAAATATAATTATCTAGAATGAGAATCAGAAATGAAAGACCTTGGTCAATAATATTTTATAGCCATAACAAATTATTAATTCTATTTTCCATCCATTTTATTTTAAGAGTCTATTGGAAAGAGTGAAGCACATGACAAATTCAAGAACGGCGAAATTTCTAATTCAATGGAAAATTTAAATGTAATTGCCAACGAAATTTCAACAAAAGCTTGGATCGGTTCGATAAATACTCCTGAACAAACAATGGAAACAGACCTTGTACACTTCAATGAACTTCCAAACTTTACTTTCTCTAGTCTTAACTCTGAGTCCCAACTACACATTGAAACTTTAGATTCAAATACCTTGATATATGCTCAAATCACAAGCGACCTATCGGAAAATGTCCTGGACGAAACCGTCCTGTCATGGATATTGAAAAAGCAAGCTTTAAATGAAATAGTAGATGAATTTCTCAACGAAAGGTTATCTTCAATCTGGTCAGACATTGGAATATATTTGAAGATAGTTATTTCTATTGACCTAAAGGAATTACAAACGACTTCTCAGGATTGTATGAAATTCAATATCAATTCTTTGGGGAAGACCGAGTTTTCTGAAAGTAGGATAAATGCATTAAATTTCGAAGATATCAAAAAAGAGGTTGAGGGAATCTCTTTGAAGTTTGAATCTTCGATTCACCAAAGTATTTTTAAAAATACCGAATTGTTGGATAAAACTTTTAAAATTCAATCCGGTGAGGTGTGCACAAGAATAAATAATCCTGTGAAAATTATCTCTACCAATAAAAATATCAAGGAAATCTTTAAATCCGGTGCCGACAAAGATCACGATCAAATATTTATTGAAATAAGAACCCAATCCGAATGCGAAATAATAAAAACAATTTCCAAACATATTTCTTCATCAGAAGTTCACGATGTTGATCTGATCAATGGTTCAATAAATTCTTTAATCGACAATGAAATCAATAATCCGGAACTCTTTCACCCAATTAAATCGATAAATCGAGTTAATATAAAGCCTTTAAACTTTGCCGCAGAGACTTCAACTAATGAACAATCAAAACCTAACAGGGTTAAAGAAGAGATAAGTAATACAGATGAATCAACAGAAACCACACCGGTGAAATATCCATCATTTTCGTCATTGTCTACGTATTGTCTGGCGGACGTTTCGTCGTCAAAATCCAAGCTCTTTAATGAAAGGAATGAAACATTCATTAACGTATATATTGAAAAGATTCAAATTTTCAAAAAAGCAATCCTAGAAAATAAAGACCACAATATAATTGAATCAGAAAATATTCCGATTCTCACATCAATGCCAAAGGAGACTAAACTATCTCATTATGAACTTATTGAGAAGGCACTAGAAAAGATTTCCAATTCTCAATCCGATTACATTTTTTATTCCATAGAATCTGAAATCAACTTAAACTTTTCAAAGTCGACGATTGAGAAAACCAAAAACGTCGTCGAACGGGAAATACTCATGTATGACTTCTATGAAAATGAAAGTCTGGGAATCATTTCTGAAAATGAAAGAATCAATATTCTAGCATTTATAGAGACTATAATAATAGACGACGTTTTCGACAAATGCCGAACGGAAAATCAGAATTTAACTGAGATTCTAGCCGCTATAATCAATGAGTTGGAATCTGAATTGTGGGATTCGTCTTTTTTCATGACCGTGAAAGTGAAATATTCAGAAACAACAGAGAAAAAAAATGAAGTTTCTGTTTATGATGAATTTGAAAAGAGATCTAAATCAACGGAAAACGAATCGGATTTGGAAAATGAAATTTTAGAAATTAACAATTATCGGAATTGCGTGACAGAAGAAGAGGAATACGGAAAAGACTCCAAAAGTATAGGGAAAGATAACGACAGCTCCAGCAGTTACAAGACCATTGACGTTTGTTCGTTGACCAGCAGTTCTACAAATAATCAAAATCTGTTTCAAAACTTGTCTAATAAATATAATATTTTCGACATTTTCTCCATAGACATTCTCCGTAATTCCAAGTTGATTATTCTCTCATTGAACTCAAGAGAAAAGGCGAATTCTCTTCTCATAAACCGGAAAACCGACAACAATTTTAATGGAGACAATTCCGTTAGAATCACACAGAACTTGATTCGGCATTTGTGCGTGGAGTTGAATAAGAATCTCCGAGCGCAATATCCGTTTTTGACGTCCTTTAAATTTGCCGGCTATGAAAATCATTCGAATGGAAAATTTACTTTGAAATTCTCGAATAAATTTTCACCATTCGATATCAAGTTGAGAGAAAATTCTGGGAAATATTTGTTGAATAGCGAAAACGATTTGTCAATTATTGAAACTGATTCCAGTCATTTACTGACGATTCATAGAGAAAACAGTCGGAATCAGATCACCATACTATGCTTATGGTGGTTATCGGGTGGAATTTGTTTATTGAGTTTTATCTATACGATTTTTCTATTATTTGACTCGAATAATCTCGACGGAAATTGGACTTGATAAGTGTTTTCTTTATTTTAGGCATTCATTACCCTTTCGCGGCTCCTCCTCCCTCTTCTTCAGTCTGATCCAATCAAATCTCGTATTATAACGTGAGAAAACTTTCCCCGACAAACTTATCGATTTTATTAAAATCTTCCGTTGAGATATTCTGTAAAAATAAATTGCTTATTTTAACCGGAATTTATTTTAATTTACAAATATTTCTGTAATGATCGGTTTATTATTAAAGAATTAATTGAATATAGTGAAGTCTGAATATCTGAAAGCCTCTTCCCTCCCTAAATTTTAAACATGATATCAACTGAGGCATTTGAGAAAACCCCGACATATTTAAATACAACCAAAGCAAAAAATAAAGCATTAGAGAAATAGATGGAGTACCGTGAATGATTTTTCCTCACTTTTTTACTTTACCACGTCAACTATAATATAGGGAGGATAAGATTACTGTTATGAAAGAACACATTTTTATTTCCCCCAGCAAGTGAGAGTCACTATACCAGATCTCATCGCACTCCAGGTCGAAAATATTTAAACTCTGATTTAGATATTAAAAAAATGTATGGCCTTAATTCCCTTGAAGTCGTAGAGAATATACTTTGAAGAAAGTTTTGTAAATTCTTATCGTGCTCTTCTTGAGTTTTGCCACCAATAATAATATCGTCGAGGTATGCTATCGTTTCTTTAAGATCGTGATTATTGATAAATTTGTCTATGGTTCTCTGAAAAATTGGAACAGCGTTAGAGCATCCGAATGGTAGTTTTTTGAATTCGAACAACTTACCACAAGCTTCAAAGGCAGTAAGGTAAATTTTGTGGGACATATTGGAATCTGATGGTAAGCGGATTTAAGATTTACTGAAGATCGAGTTTCTGGAAACTTTGTTTAGAACAGGGGTGCCCATAAGGTCGATCGCGATCTACCGGTAGATCGCGAAGGATTTTTTAGTAGATCTTCATAAAAAAAATATTTTTTATATAAATTTAGATTTTATATAAAATTTCTGTTTTATGCTTAAATTTTTTGCCAATTTTCATGTTCTGTGTTCCATTTCTATGGTAATACTAAATAACATTTTTTAATTTTGATTTCACCATTTCCAAAATGTTATTTAGTTTAATTTAGTTTAATTTAATTTTGTTTATTTAGTTTAAATATTATGTAAGTATTAAAAAGTAGATCGCATACACATTTTGGATGTGAATGTAGCTCTCCTAGAAAAATTAGTGGGCACCCCTGGTTTAGAAGATCGTCTATTCGTGGCATTGGATAAGAATCCAATTTCGTAAATCTGTTGATAGTGTTTGAATAATCTATCACGAGACGATGTTTATAGTTTCTTTTGATCAAAAGGCATTGAGCTCTCCAAGGACTTCGGCTTCCTTGAATGATGTTGTTTTTTAGAAGTGTGATGATTTAGTTAATGAGCAACGAGTTGGCATCGTGATCGGTTTCAGTTTGGTATGATCTATTTATGGCATGAGTGAATAGATTTCGCATTTCATCGTTTTTAATGCGAATGAGATGGTAATTGGAATTTTTTTTACCACCAAGGTCTAAATGGATTTTAGAATGTCGCTTGAATAGATCCATTCCGATTAAATTTTAAACAATCGTTTTTAATTTTTATTTTAATTTAATTAATTTAATAATATATTTTTAGTTCAATTATTAAATTGATAAAAGTGCTAGTCAGAGGCACTACATTGATTTTCAATTTATTTAAATTTTAATTTGTTTATAAAATAAATTTATTTTCTTGAATTTCAAATGCTTTGCACATTTAAATTTTTTTTGTTCATATTTTTGTAACCACAAAAATATATATTTGTTTACAGTGTTAATACACTGTATAAAGGATCCATACAATGTCAAAAGAAACTGTTCATCTAATGACTCAAAGATCACATTTTTTCTATCTTTATAAATGGAAGGACATCTTAGATATCAAGCAATTAGTAAATAATCTTTAGAACCTCCAGGTTTTGAAAAGCCTTTAAAAAGCTTGGTTATTTAGCAGAACACTTTTCTATTTTTGCGTTAAACCCTATAAGACAAAGGATAAAAGCCAAAACCTCTTGCATTCTGAGTCTAATGTAACGTTTGTATTTTATTGACTTTGGAAACTTTCTATATAATACGTGTCTTGTATTTCTAATAAAATATATTTTTTACCTATATATTTTTAGTCAGAGTGCGTGTATATAAGAAAAATTGCTAAACCTAACCGAATCACCTGTAAAAGCGTGTTACAACGGTTCAGGGTGAATTTTGTGTTATGATAAAGTTAATGAGATTTGTTTGAAAATAAAAATAATAACAATAATAGGTAACAACAAAACTTCTGACTTACAAAAGTTTATTAATAAAATAAAATTATAAAACCTTGACGAACCCAACGAACATAAGCATAAATTTTTTTACGAACTTCATAATTTCTATTTACAGCATAACTTCTATAAGCGGGGCACTTATAATTGGGTTAGTTATAATTTGGTTTACTAGCCTTAAATAAGTCATATTTCGTGAATAAAAATATCTATTTATTCAGTTTTCTCTAAAATAAATAATAATCAATTCATTTAATTCAGTTAATCATTTGCTTATCTGCATTAAAATAATATTACTAATATTAATAAAAATCTTACTTTAAATATTGTCTTGTATAAATATATTTTAGCATGTTTATTTGGCGTTTTTGATTTCAAATTTCCAGCTTTTTTTACTATTTTTAATAATTATTGGTACATTTAATTTTGGATACCCATTAGAAATGTTTAAAAAATATTTCCATGAGCGGGACATACTCTATAAGCGAGGCACATGGGAAAAATCATGCCTCGCTTATAGAAGTTACACTGTCTTCCAAAATAGATTTTTTATTCGTAAATATTTTTTGATCTCTGCAGTAAGTTCAAATTTTCTTTACAATTCAATGTGATTCGAATATTAACAGCAAAATAGATTAATAAAATATTAAAACAATAAAATAACACAATTATAAAATGGCTTCACAATACGGTATTGAAATATTGTCCAACTTCTGTTTATTATACAAAGCACGCGCACAACCAGGGGAATGGCGGCTCGCGGACTTCAACTCCCCTCTAAGACCATAAAAATCATTAAATTTATTGTGACGTTTGCCAAATTTTAATGAGTGAAATTATTTCATTTATTAACTAGAAATAATTAACTAAAAAAGAGCTTACTAAGTATTAAATTGTTTGGCTTTGTTGAATACAGTGGTGCAGCGTGTATAACTGGCACCCAGGCACGATACCTTTTTGACGCCCCATCCAAAAAACATACAGTAATATAATATATAGAATATACTCGTAATAAGAATATAATACAAATATAATTATAATTGAATGCAGTACCTATCTTAAAATAATCTATAATATATTACGAATAGTCGCTACTTACATATGCTTATACAAAATACTACTGTTTTTCTCGATAAATAAGGACACCGGTTCACGTTAAGCTTTAAATTTTACTGATTTCTTTCGGACATATGAGGAATCCACGAATATTCATTTCGATATTATTTGAAGATTATTACTGAATTTTAAATAAGCAACATCTTTAAACTCCAGAAAGTTCGAAATTACAATGAGTGTTTTTGTTGCCTTTTCTGTACTTATCGTTTAAAAATATCCCTATCTTAGAAAAATAAGGTGTTCAGAATGAAAGAAGAAAGAACGTTTTATAAATGGAGATATTTGATTGATTTACTACAAACATTATTTATAACATATTTTATCAGAAAATTGAAAAAAAGGAAATAATTAATTATATTACAATAATTATTAATTTAAAATATATTTCCCAGAAATCGTCCAAAATAAAATTGAAATTTTCCGAAAAATCTTGTTTTTATTTGGGGAACATTTGGCGCCCCTCTGCGAGTGGAATTTTGGTTCCAAAGATTTTAGTTAATGTTTCCTAAAATATTTCAATAATGTCCTAATCACTCATTGAATCTTCAACCATTACGTTTCCATCTGTGTTGATATAATCTACAAAGGTCTCGATTACAGTTTCTGGTATTATTGCTTGGAACATTTCATATTCACGCCATCTTCTACAAAATATTGTAAAATTAATGTATTAATTAATTAATTCATTTAATAATAATACTTTTCTATTTTCTTAAGTTAACCGTCTGCAGCAAAGTTTTTTTCATTTTCCGTTCATTGTTTATGTTGATTATTTATGAACTGATTACATTTTCCATTGACATTGCCAGTACCGGATGGTACTATTTTGGCGCCTGGAGCAAACTTCTTGAAAAGGCGCCTATATTGTTAAAGTCAAATTTGATTTTTCGCCAATAAAGAGACAGTTTCAAAGCAATGTGAAAAATTTGAATTTTGTTCAATAAAAATTTAACATTATTGTAATAATATATATATATATATATATATAGAGGAAAAGCGCTCAAAAATGCAAATTTATCAAAATATAGATTATTATGTAGAAATACGTGTTATAATAACAGTCAGTATGATAGTTTTGTTGAGAATAATTATTCTTCAATTTGATCGAAAAGGCGCCTTTTTTTCAGTGTGATTCTGGCGCCTGGTGCGGTCGCTCCCTCGCTCCACCCATAGATCCGGCCCTGGACATTGCATAAAAAGTTTAAAGATTATTGAGCAATTAAAAACTATATATGTATATTATAAAAACTTTTTTTCAAATTTCACCACTGATTTCTTTTGTATTTATTGTATTTATTTTTTAAGGAATTCTAAGTATTTATTACTATACTTTAACTGTAAAAAAATAGTGGAAAATTAATTGATTTTGTAAAAAAATAAATACCTTTTAACTTATCCTTGGGAAAGATATATACAGGACTACGATGATGAAAATAAAAGACTTCAATGTGAATTAACTGAAGTTCATTATGGGGTATAAAGGTGCGAAAAGTGATAACAATGTTTAGACGATCACCTACCAAGAACAACAAATTACATACACATGTAAAAACTGAATTTGGAAAACAATTATATCTAATAATGGACTGCAAAACAAGGCGGAGAGGTTTTTTATCAATGCTTGAACAATTTTATCAAGTAAAAGATTGAATAAAAAAAGTATTAATTGATATTTATCCGATCCAAGATAATTCTATAAGTCTACATATTATCAGAGATTATTACAGGTCTAGTTCTCATAAAAGCAACGGTTCAAGCACATTTTCGTCGAATGGTAGCCTGTATACAACCACAATTGCCATAAATTCTATGCAAAACAAATAAAAAGATGCCGATAATAGCATAACCAAGAAATTGTATGCAGCTTTAATGCTTCGTATGCATGAACGTCAAACTGATATGCGTGGACTTCTGCAATGCCTTCGTAATGGTCAAAGCAACGTTCAAATCGAGGAAGAAATAATTACAGTGGCTTCTTCATTTAAATAACGAAAATATTTGGAAGAATGGCTCGAAAGACTAAATGTTTCCAATCTTGCTGTAGGGCGAGCATCACTTGTGTCCGATACACTGGATTTTACTGTGGAACTTGAAATGGTATCTGAGGCCGTAACTAATCCCTTGAGTATTGAATAATAACTCAATCGGGTTATTAAAGAAGAAGAATCACTGATGCAGTCAGTTAGAGATGAGACATTTTTGTCAAAATATTCAAAAAGAAATGACTATTATTCAAAAATGAAGGTACACTGGTGAATTTTTGAAAGAGCTCATTCATTTTTAATGACTGTGAAACCGACGAGTGTCGAATCTGAGCATGCATTCTCATCCATCGGATTCACAAAAATAATGTATTTCCTTATTTCTAAAATGAATTATTATGTTTTCCCTATAGCAATGAATGGTGTTTTATCTAACGAAAAATTATTTAATGAAAAATATTTACAAAGGAAATTATTTGATCTATCAGATAAAACAATTGATGTTTCCGAAGAATTAGATGAATTTGAAATAGAAGACAAATAAATTTATATTGTTTTTTATTCAATATTTTTATATAAAATTCATAAAATGCAAATAGTGTCCCTATTTTATGGGAACCTGTCATTTTTAAATATTTTTGGTGACACTATTTAATATTGTCCGGGACACTATTTGGAGTTATCCGTTGCATTTTGTTCTGATGGAGCTAGTGTTATGTTAGGAAACAAATAGGGTGTTGCTATCAAACTTCTACAAAAATTTCCCAACTTTATAATTGAACATCGCGTTGCTCATCATTTACAATTAGCATTAAGTGATTTGATAAAAAAATATTAAAGAATTAAATCATTCATAAGTTATATACTTTTTACCATCAACAGCCTAAAAACCAAAGGGAATTAAATTTGATAGCTACAGATCTTGGACACTATTGCAGTTAGTACCACTGAGGCTGAACAAGCCTTCAGCTTTACGAACAATAAAAAGATTGTCATAGACTATAAAACATGTTTCTGACTTAATGTCCATTTGTTTAAATGGGAAATCTTTTAATGATTTCGAACCAGTTCCATATGTCAAATATTATTTAAAAAATCATCGCGCGGCTAATCAACCTCGGGAAACCAGAGGGCCGCAATGCAAAATAAAAACTATTCGGGGGCCGCACACAATGCAAAGAATTTTTACTCAGTAAATAAACAGAATAAAGAATGGTAAAAAAATTGTCCGCTAAGTATAGATTGAAGAAAAGTTTACAATCCGCGGCAATAACGCATTTTACATCTTTTTTTTACTGATGTCCTTCCGTATAACTTCACGACCATTAGAGTTCGTTCGCAAAGAGAGACGCGAACGCCACGTGAAGTCTTCATTTGGAAGAAAAAAGTTTCATAACATTGTATTATATTTTAACATTAATATAAGTTTTTCGTAGCAATAAAAGTATTTACGTAAATAAGATGGTATCATATTATAGAGAAGTTCGCGGGCCACACAAAAGCCGCGGTTTGGACAGGTCTGTCCTAGAAGATCAGAACATGAGAATGAACAAAAAATAATGTTTGACAACTTTTAGAATGTCTTTTTTATTTGAATTTGTGATTGTTTTATTTAGAAATGTTAATGAATTTATTTATTATTTTTTTGTTTGAAATTGTTAATTTTTCTTTATTTTTATATTATTTATTAATATTATTTTATGAATTAAATCATTCAAATTATAATAATTTATCAATATACTAATAAACTTAATTGATGAATGTATAGCAGAATTCTTTAAGAATATTTTCAATTGAAGCGAAGCTCAGAATCTTTTTATTATTATAAAAAATAAGAATTAGGCTATCTGGTTTTTTCTGGTTGTTGAGTATGAAATAACCAGTCAATGCAAAAAGAAACAGTCTGTCTGTATGAATATAACGCTAGTAAATAAAATAAATTGATAAATAATATTTTATACTACTCTATAATTATAAGTAGATTAAAAAATCATTTTAGTTAAAGAGACATAATATCAGGGGCGATTACTTAATAACTCGAAAACATTCACTAAAAATATTTTCATTAAAGAGCTTTTCAATTAAATAAGGTCTTTTATGGTTATATGTTTTGAATACAATTAAATACAAATTTTCAGCCGGTATTTTAATATATCGAAACTCAAAATTGCTCCGTCATTTTTGACGGATAACAGCTTGTATTATAAAATTATTGACAAACTTATGACAGAACAATTTAAGGAAAAAAAAAGTTCATGATGATATATATCAAATTTGTAGATGGAAATCAAATAAGGAATAAAGCTCCCGAGTTTTGCAAAGTTTTATTGAAAAATATTTATTTTAAAAACATTATATCTAAAAATAGTGATGAAACATGTTAAAGTCTGAAACCATGTTACAAAAAACAATTAATTCTAAAATTGCATCTAATTTTCCTAATATTGAAATAATATATCGTATATTTATAAGCATGGGAATTTTTCCAAAGGAATTTTTCCAAATGGGGGCAAAAATATTTTTTTAACAAGTAGACTATTTTTCTAAGGGGGAAGAGAGCTGAAAAAAATGCATATGTATAATAAATATTTGGGCATTATACAAAATATTACTTCTTTTTCGTTTATTTACAAAATAGAACACTTTTTTTAAAACCAGAACGTCAGTTAATATTGAAAGTTTTTATACAAATAAGATGATTTGAAATCATTGATTTCCAGATATAATTAATAACATCAAAAAAACAGGAAGCCTCTTTAAATTAAATTTTTTTATTAATTTTTTTGTCTTGAGATTTTCCTACATTATTTGAGCGCATCTATTAAAATGTGTTTAAATTAATCGAAAAATAGAATGGTTTGGGAAATTCAGGGGGGATGGCAAGTGCCCCCACTTGCCCTCCTTTGCGGACGCCCATGTTTATAAGCATTGTGCTGACAAATTACCGCCATGATTTTTCTATGAAAAGAATAAAAATCATTTTAGGTCATCATTAGAACAAGAAAAATTAAATATTTGTAATTAATTGGCAATTAAATCACATAAGTTTGATAAAATTAATTGTGACTATTTGTTTTTGATGAATCAAAATCTCGAAAAATTTCTTTGTAATTCTATATTCTTTTACCAAATGATTTTTGTTTTATTTTTTTTTATAATTTAATGTTTTCTATTTATTTAAATTTTATCAACTGAATTAAATTGAATTGAATTTAAATATTTTTTTGCTTTTTTGTAAATATATTTAAAAATATATATATAAATATATAAATATAAATATAAATATAAAAAAAATAAATATATTAAAAATTTTAAAAAAATTCAATTTTATTTTGTGTTGATTTTATTATTTTTAAAATAATTTTAAGGCAATATTTTTTGGCGTGTTTTTAGGTGTAAAATACAATATTGATTTTAGGGGTTACCCAATTTTTTAAGGGGCGCCACAAAAAATTGGGTACAGAGGTATCAAATATGTTGGGTTAATTTAATGTAAATGAAATCAAATTACAAATGAAAAATATAATATCATTCAATAAAATCGAGTGGTGGAAAGAAAATATTTTTAAAAAACCTTTTAAAATTGTAACTTATGTAATTATTGAAGCAAAAGTTTTGGATAAGGTAAAAAAAGGATAATATTTCTGCCGTAATTTCTTTTATTTTAAATTATAGTTATATTCTTTTTTCTCTCAGCTATCCAAGATATTCGTATGAATGTATTTGTGATGAAAAAGGTGTCCCATCATGACTTCCTTCACTGTCATTATCTGCTTTGTGATTTCAAGTTTGATATTATATTCTGCCACTCTTTACTTGTAATTCTCAGACAGAACTTCTCTGATGTTTAATGCCAGACTTTCGAGTTTCCAACTACGTAATAGAGGTCTATTGTTTTAATCCATTCTATTTTAGAAAAGATATATATTTAGAAACAAAATTTGTTTTTCCGATAAATAATAATATAACGGCAAAAATTCTGCAAGACCTACGAATCTCGCATCGTGATAGTAATTTCGCGGAAAAAAAGCAAAATTATTATTTCACTGCCAAATTTTCCAGTCTCAACATTCAGTGACAGTGCATCAATTACCAGGTGTCAAAACAAACTTTCCTTTAAGTGGAAAATTTTTCCATCTTCCTCATTTGATGAATGGCGTTTGAAATTTTCAAGCAATTTTCCAAAGCAACAGAAATAACAGAGCGAAATAAAAAAGAAAGTCGGCAAAAAACGACTGGTGAAAACAATGCAAAACTCGGGATAATGTCGGGTAGTATCCACTTAGCCATTGTAGATGGAGATTTTATGATCTGTGTTTGGGAGATCTGGTAAATAACTTTGGGATTTAGGCGTGGGAGATTAGGCTAATTAAAGCCGACAGTCAAAGAATGAATTTGTTCATAATTAAAGAGTATCATCAATTACATTGGGAAAGAATCATTTAAATAGGAGATAATGAGTCACTTTAATGGCAAAACAGGTAGCTAGGAAATATTTTTCACAGAAAACCATCAACTCAACATCAACGGCCAAGTAGCAGTAGTGAAATTTTTCGAATTGTATTCCACAAACAGCCACGAGTGACAATTTAGCAGCATTAAATGAATTCCAACATTTTCATACTTATAGCCTCGGGTTATTTACCTGTAGAACGAGTGAAGAGGACGGCAATGCCATGGCATGTGTTTCTATTAAAGGCAGCATGCGAGATTACTTATGGGATCTAATGGGGGGAAATTCTGCGTTCTATATTGCATGTGTATATTTAAGGTATGATAGTCTGGATAGCCAAAAGGGTAAACAGAACCACTAATGATAGTGTACCTACAAATGTGACAATTTCTGTTTCGAATGTATTTGATAAATTTACATTCTGTACCCATCTGTTAGTCGCTGAGTAGTTCTTTTAATGATGTCCTGAGATTGACGAAATTCGTAAATATTTGCATTGACAATAACAACTATAATAGTTTCAGCAAATGATTTATAATTATCGGATCCCGAGGCAGTCGTGGTTTTGGGAATGAACTATATAAATCTGCTTGAAGAATTTAAGAAAAGTAGGAAAGGTGAGGAAAGATTTACTGTTTTAACTTGATTTTCCTTGTTCAATGCCAAGTAACAAACACGTTCACTTGCATATAAGTGATATTTTATTCAATGAAAAATAAAGATTAATATGAGGCCGTTAAAAATTGTCATGAACATATATTATATGTCATATAAATTTAATATTATTATTATTATTATTATTATTAAAACAATAGTGATAATTTAAGCTTTTTGCTGCGAATAATGTATTTTAAATTAATTTTTTTAAATAAAATAGATTTTAAAAATAGATTTAAAATAGATTTTAAAATAGATTTTAAATAAAATTTTTAAAAATTAAGAAAAAGAAAGTATATCATTATATTATATTATATTTATAATCAATGAGAAGTAAGAAAAAAGAAATAAAAGAAAGATAGAAATTTATGTTCAGGAAGAAGATTGCTAAATTCCAGGAGATTGACAAGGAGTATCTTAGTCGAAATTTTTTTCATTGAATACATTATTCGCAGCAAAAGGCATAAATTATCACTTCATTGTTTTAAATAATAAATGCTGCTACCAAGAAATCATCACTTTATATTATTAATAGTAATAATAATACTAATAATAATAATAATAATAATAATAATAATAATAATAATAATAATAATAATAATAATAATAATAATAATAATAATAATAATAATAATAATTATTATTATTATTATTATTATAATTATAATTATAATAATAGTAATAATATTTTGATATTACTGACACAATAAATTCAAACAATAACTTTCAATACCTAATTGCCTTATTTACCTTTCTCTTAAAAAAACACAAATTTACAACATCTCATTTACACATTTACAATTTTATAAAATTAAGAAGTATAGTTTTAAAAAGTAGTATTCAATGCACTTTCTAATGTCAGACTAGTTTCATTCTTATTTGACTCTCATCGGTAGAGTGAGAATATAATTGAATTAATTAATTAAATAAATAATTAAAAAAATTAAGTAAAGTAAAATATTAAATGAATGTATATTGTGAATTGATGTGGTATACAAATTCTTTATTCTTACATTATTCAACTTTGAAAAAAAGTTTTCGTGGAAATTTGTTTGAATATTAGAAACAAATTGAATTGTTTAGAATTTATTAAATATTTGTATTTAAATATGGACGTTATAAATACTAAAAGTATAACAATTAACATGGCGACAACACCAGGACTCAAACCTAAAACAATGAACTACACCAAAAAAATGTGATATTTGATGCGACCTCGTGGGGGAGTGCATGCGTTTCACGCCTGTTAGACATATCCACTTTCCATTATATTTCTCCAAATCAATATATTGATCTTTAATTACGGGTATTATTGCGTGCTTATGTTTTCAAGAATTTTCCTTTGAGTTTTAGAACTCACGAAGACATTTCTTAAAACGATTTTTAAAAGATTTTCTTTAGTAAATTGGATATTCTAATTGATTTGTTTGTGGCTTTTATTTTCTTCGTAAAAAATATTTTTTTTATCTGTATCATAATGTTGGGTTTATTATAAAATGTTCCGTCCCGAAAGGATCTGATTACCTGATTCCGTGAGTCCCTTCGATTAAATCACACAGAACCCAACAAATAGAAAAGTTTATTTTCTTTATATCACAATTTCATAAAATCTGTAATTTTATAACCAAATTCAATTTTGATAAAAATAATTGAGTAGGTTTACGAAAGGTAAACTATCTAATGGCGCTTTTAACGGTTTATGATTTAAGCAAAAATATAAGATCTCAACAGTCTAACTTCTCTATAGTATATTTATTCTCCTTTCAGTTCCTGGATTCTTTAAACTGTTTCATCGATCCAATTTCTTTTATTTATTTGTGTCCTGACGTGTCCCATTTTGTTAATGCTTCTACTTATATACGGTTCGGTGACAACTTATTGTACAATTAATACCTGAATTTTAGCTGGTAATTATCGTTCATAATCGGATGATCACGTCTAAAACAGGTGTTCCCAAAACTACAATTACTGATCCGAGACCTGAGTAATTGGGGATTACTAGCAAATTTTTGAATAATTAATTTCTTAGCCAAATAGTTTTATTTATATAATAACTTTATTTGGGGATTGTTCATCAATTTTTAATACTATATTTGTCTTTAACTTTTCATTTGCTACCCACGCATAGCTATATATTTCCGTTAGATGAACTTCGAATACTGACAATACAGAAATATATGAAGAACATGAAGATTGGTGCAGATTCAATCATGCATAGAGGGGAAACCATTCCGTGTTCAACAAGCCGTCGTTGATGGTTGTAAAATTGAATTTATAATTGAATTAATATATCCTAGATGAAATAGATTTTTGACAAATTGATAAAATTACAGAGTTTTGCATAAAAGTAGCGATGAAAAATGTAAATATTTAAACAAAGTCGTTTTTTGTATATTATATCGATAATGTATTTGTAAATTATAATTTAATTAATTAAAAAAACTTAATAAATAAAATTAATGTGCATGTTTGAGGAACTACAGAATTGATTTTATTTTTAATTCAAGTTTTTGAGTTTTACCTTCTTCGACTTTGAATTTTTGCACTTTTATTTGTGAATTTTTATACAACCCCAAAAATAATATTGTTTACTTTCGTATTAATTAAAGACATTGTTATTATTTTTATTGTTCACTTTTGATCTGTTTTCTTTGAATATTTCATTTATTTTGATTACGAAAGAGATCAATAATAACTGAGTAAAAGATATTGCCTAAAAGATCTTTCAGAAGTTCTAATTTACCGAAAATAAATAGGAAAATAAACAAGGAAAAGATTTATTAAAATCTACATATAATATGAAATACAGCAAGAAGTTAATGCAATTTCATTCACACTACATTTGGCCCTCTATGTATCGACTGTATCAAATTATTCAAATCTACTTCATTCCCTTGAGATTTGGCCATTTTAAAATTCTGCCACAAATGCCCGGCTACATCTAGAGCTATTAGATCACTTGACAATTTACTGACCGAATGTAACAAGAAAATTCCATCACAGCCAAGTTTTTTATTCACGAATCTACTACAGTCTTTTTCCTCTGGCCCTGAGATAACTTTGAGAGCTTTGAGATATTGTCTAATAAATTGAACTCTCCACGGCGGGATGCATACGTTCGCAATCCACTGCGCTGTACTTATTGTGGTTAAAACTCCTAAAATTATAAACCAGAACCAAAGGAAGACGTAAACTTTCTCGACGAAATAATTTACTGGCAGGACGCATTGTAGAGTATAACTGAATGAAAAATCCATTCAATAATTTAATTTTTATTGATGATTATGATATTAATATAATAATAATAATAATAATAATAATATTCTTCTTCTTCTTCTTCTTCTTTTTCTTCTTCTTCTTCTTCTTCTTCTTCTTCTTCTTCTTCTTATTATTATTATTATTATTATTATTATTATTATTATTATTATTATTATTATTATTATTATTATTATTATTATTATTATTATTATTATTATTATTATTATTATTTATTAAAAAGAGAGCTTGAAGACTATAAATCAGTAATTTATCGATGTTTTTTGATACTCACAAATTTTCGGCACTGCCTTTTTCAAGTGAATTATGGACGTTATAAATACCTAAAGTATAACAAAAACACATAATTTTCGTTTTATCGATTTCAATTGCTACACTAGGTCGACCTACCCTATGATTATATTTGATGGAACAATGTTTATAATGTTTTGATTTAATATTATATATGTTCACATATTTCTTCTTCCATTGACGTGTCACGCCAAATATCAATTTATTTTCATTTAAATCATTATTTTTATTATAAATATTCATTATTAGTAAATCACTCCCACTTTTATCAAAAGTATTGAAAATTAAATGACCTTCATTCACATTATATATGCATTCACAATCATTAAATTTCATACACATATTGCTCAAAATATTATCTATATTCAGTTTATGGCTCCGATTACTTATCAGATTTCGTAGCAAATTCGTTGTGGTAATCTCCTGTAGATCACTTGTATTCCTTCCTAATCTCGAATAAGATAAAGCACCATTGATATTACTTGCCAAATTTGGTGTTTTTATAAAAGTCAGTTTGGATTCTCATTTTGTAGTGTAATTCAGCATCGGTTTGGTCAAATTTCCGAGTTGCTTCCATTGATAAAAACGCCTTTAAAATTAGCCTTTTGTAATCTTCCTATGTTTGAGTAAGTTCAAAGAATTTGTCTGTTTCTTCAAAATATGTATTAACGTCATCACCAATTTCAAATGTTTCAGGCGGTCGAATAAATTTCATGATAAGTATCATCGTCAGTGGCGGAACTTCAAAATTTGGGCTCCCCGCGCAATGTAAATAATTCCACAATAATTTTTTTTTAACAAAAACAAGTTAGATATTTATTTCATATATCATAAAAATAATACAAAAATGAAACTAAAACTTAATGGACCTTAAATATTAAAATCTTTCCTCCTTGCCTTCATATTGGCAAAAAAAATTTCGGTTAAAGTTTAATACATAGTTATTCACAGCAGCCGCTATTCAATGATAGTTTTATGTTTGTAGGCAAGTATAACTGCGGGAAAAAAGTTTCAGAAAATGATTGTAAATATTTTTTTAGTAATAATTTTGGGCCCCCTATAGTTGGTGGGCCCCCGCAACGCAGAGTCCTGCGTCCACTAGTTACGCCACTGATCATCGTAATATTAAAAAAAGATTTAACTTTATTCACGAGTGTTTTCAAGAATATATTATTAAAGAAAAATAAATTTCCAATATAATATATAATATAATTTTATTTATAATAAATATAAAATGTTCTTGGAAAAATTGCGCTGTCATCAATATTTCCCTAATAAAATTTTATTATCTGGAATAACATAAAAAAATTAATAATTTCTTTGATATGATTTATTAAGTATTTTATTTCATCACTTCAATTCGTTTTAACAAATATTAAATAATTTCTCATTAACAATTTACTTGAATAATTAATTTATTTGTAATTTCAATTATCAGCTATGTTTAAGAATTTGCTTTGTAAAAAAGAAATTTATTTAGGATATTTAAATTTAAATAAGATAAAATAATTTCTCTCGAATTTTGAATTTAATAAAAGCATAATTATATAAATATTACTTACAGTGCTTAAAATTTAATCTTTTAATTTCTTATAAATTAAATAATTGAAATATTTATACAATTTAGATAAATATAATATATTAAAAACATCTTAGTAATTTTTTTAATAAATACAATGTCAACTGAAAAGAAATCAGAGATGAAAATTGAAGAAAGTTCTTATAAAAATATAATATAATTTAGAAAAATATTAAAACATAGTTTGTTAGAAGACTTTGGAGACATAGGATTTAGTATTACTACTGATTATACCTCAGGAGGAAGAAATTATATTATAAGTATCTTGACCAAGATACACACAGGGCCGGCTTTAGTTTGAAGCGGTGGATGCAAAGCATCGGGGCGCCTCTCGGAAAGGGCGCTAAACAATTTAGAATTTTAGTTTCTTTTTAATATTTAACAAAAAAACCATTAACAAATTTTTTTTTAATAAGAATTTTTTTTTTTTTTAAATAAAATTTCCTTGAAAAACTACTGGCCTACTAGTTTTCGAAGTGTTTAAGAATTGTTTAATTATTTCGCAAAACAAAATAAATTATACATGCATAAATTTATTTTGAAACGGCCTGCTATATTCGGTTTAGTTATTTCGATTAAAAAAATTAATGCTAAAAAAAATTATTTTAAAAGTCTACCAGTTCTATTCAGTTTTCAATCAGTTCAGTTGTTATTTGGTAAACTTTTTTCGCTAATAAAAAAAAATTTAATATTAAAATTTTAATAGTAAATAAAAAAGTGTTCAGTACAGTTTAATAGTAAAAAAGTGTTTTGTTTCAGTACATTAATTATTTTGCGGAATTGAATCATTGTACGGTGGTAGGTATTATTTAATTATTTTTATCTTTACTTCTAAAATTTAT
The DNA here is from genome assembly GCA_959609185.1 of Schmidtea polychroa. Classification (NCBI taxonomy): domain Eukaryota; kingdom Metazoa; phylum Platyhelminthes; order Tricladida; family Dugesiidae; genus Schmidtea; species Schmidtea polychroa. The sequence goes on along the minus strand of CAUHTR010007575.1, from coordinate 23,017 downwards.
ATTTTTTTAATTAAAAAAATTTTTATTAGCTTACCTATATCATAAAATATGAATTCAAAGACAAAATTATCCGGGTGTGAAAATCGAAAACGAAAGGCGAAGAGAGAGTTGGAGGAACAAAAAAATCAGGGAAGCCTTAACCAATATTTAAAAAAAGCAAATTTGACAATACCTACAATACCGTTAACGGATGATCAGATTATTCCAGAGGATAGCACAAATGGTGAAGTTAGAAATAATGTCACTAATGAGACACAATCTATAAATTTACAAACAGAAATAACATCTTCATCTAACAAAGAGCTTCAAACCATACATTTAACTGAAACTATAAGTAATAGTGCTGATTTTCATTCAATTGATCCCGCAACTTGGCCTAAATTTATTAATGATAAAATTAGAAAAATTATTATTGAGCAAGGACCAATGCAAATAAGGAAAGAAGTTTATCCCCGTGATGATGATGGACGAAGTTTTACTAATTATTATTACAATCGTAAATTACCTAATAATGAAATTATACCAAGATCATGGTTAGTTTATTCAAGTTCAGCAAACCGTGTTTTCTGTTTTTGTTGTAAATTGTTTATAAATCAAATAGAAGGAAACCAGCATTTGATTATAAATGGTTTTAGTTGCTGGAGAAATTTGTCAAAAACACTTGCAGCTCATGAAGTTAGTACATTACATGTTAATTGTTTTTTAAAGTGGACTCAATTAAAAAAGAAAATGAACAACTTAACTACAATAGATGCTGAACTCGTAAAAGTATACGCAGTTGAAAAGAAACATTGGTACGCTGTTTTGGAGAGAATTGTCGAAATCATAAAATATCTTGCCAGACAATGCCTGTCTCTGCGTGGCTCGTCAGATACTATCTATGAAAAAAATAACGGTAACTTTTAAAATTTGTAGAACTTTTTTCTAAATTTGACATAGTAATAGCAAATCATTTAGCAAAGATGCAAAAAAAGGAGACACAAACAGTTCATTATTTAGGCAAAACTATACAAAATGAAATAATATCGTTGATCTCTTCGAAAATTTTGCAAAATATTATTCAAATGATAATTAATGCCAAATATTTTTCTCTAATATTAGATTGCACTCCTGATATTAGTCATAACGAACAAATGACATTTATAGCCAGATTTGTCAATAAAGATGAAAATAATGAAGTTGCAATAAGCGAAAATTTTTTGGGATTTTTAAAAGTATCTGACTCCACAGGAAAAGGTTTAGCAACTTATCTTATTGACAACATTAAAGATTTAGGTTTGAATATTAATGATCTACGTGGACAAGGTTACGATAATGGCGCAAATATGCATGGGGAAAATAATGGGGTCCAAAAACGTATTTTAAATTTGAATTCTCGTGCATTTTTCGTCCCATGTGCTGCACATACACTTAATTTAGTAGTGAATGATGCAGCCAAAATTAACACAGAATCATTTAGTTTCTTTTCCACTATTCAAACAATTTATAATTTCTTTAGCGCTTCAACAAAACGATGGGAGTTCTTAAAAAAAATACTAAAATTACAGTAAAACCTTTGTCAGCCACCAGGTGGGAATCAAGAGTCGATGCCCTTCGTCCACTTAGGTTTGAAATAGCTGAAATTTTAGATGCTTTAGTTGACATTTATGAAAACCTAGAAATAGATAATAATACAAAGCATGAAGCTAAGGCTGTGGCTTTCAAAATAAAAGAGTATGAATTTATATGTTCAGTGGTTATTTGGTACGATGTTTTAAGTAAAGTTAACGTTGTTAGTAAACTGCTCCAAAATCCAAATCAAAACTTAAATGTTTCTTCAGTTGCGTTAAATAGTCTTATTAAATTTATTGAAGAATATATATCCGATGAAAATTTTAGTCTTATTTTTCAAACGGCAGAAAATATAGCAGCTGATTTAGAAATACCTGCGAAATTCAAAGATAATACGTTACGAAGAAGAAAGAAAAATATTTTTGGTTATGAATCTGTAGACGAAACGCCAGTTGATCCGATACTTAAATATAAAATATCATTTTTTCTGCCAATTTTAGATATTACTATCAATTCTTTAAAAGAAAGGTTTAATCTTTTCACAAAATATAGTGAAAAATTTGAATTTATACATAATATAAAAGAAATTAACAAAATGGATGATAATACATTAAAAAAACATTGTTCTGATTAGAAATAATGCTAACCGATGGCGAGAAAAAAGATATATCTGCAACAGAATTATTTAATGAAATAAAAATAGCAAAGGAATTTTTGAAAGACTTTGAAAACCCACTAAACATCTTGCAATATATATATAAAAATCTACTGGATTCCATTTTCCCCAATTTTGTAATTGCTATTAAAATATTTTTAACTTTACCAGTTTCAGTTGCTAGCGGAGAACGATCTTTTTCGAAGCTTAAACTAATTAAAAATTATTTAAGATCAACAATTTCACAAGAAAGATTAGTTGGTTTAGCAATGATATCGATTGAAAGTGATATATGCGACAAATTAGATATACATAATTTAATTGATGAATTTGCCAGTTTAAAAGCTAGAAAAGTAAATATCTAGAATAATAGTTTTGTCAATTTTTATACAAAATATATGTATGTTATGTAATTTTTGTATATTATAATATTGTTTCAATAAAATAAAAAAATATATAAACAAAATAAAACCTGTATTTCACTTGGAAAAGAATTATTATTAATTTTTTAATGTTATTACAAATTTAATATTGCCAATTAAATTACGTTAATTCCAAAAAACCAATAAAATAAATGGGCGTCTAAAATGAGTTTCGCATCGGGGCGCTACTAATGCTAGAGCCGGCGCTGGATACACACATGCATAAATAACACAATATCGCACCTTTGACATTCAGACATACAATACATAAAATTCAGTTCATGAAAGGTAATTTTAAAATTTAAAATAACAATTTCTGTGATAAATAATTTCAGATAAATTTCGTTAGGTTACAAACAGACCATAGAATAATTTTCTGAATTTGAAAATTCAAAAAAACACATTTACAGAGCAAAGTGTACTTTGACTTAAGAATATATTTATTATGATTTGTAAAACCTTTTCATAAAAACCTATTTGTTAAACTTATTTGGAAAAACGTTTGATCATTAGAATTATGATGATGGGGACGATGATAACAATAATAATAATAATAATAATAATAATAATAATAATAATAATAGTAATAATAATAATAATAATAATAATAATAATAATAATAATAATAATAATAATAATAATAATAATAATAATAATAATAATAATAATAATAATAATAATAATAATAATAATAATGACACTTTTGTATAACTTTGACGGACACCTTGCTCCCGTTTGGTATTCTGTGAATTTTCATACGAAGATTATTTTTAGTAGCCCACGGGCGCCGAATATCTTAAGACGGCCTTGTTAGGATCAAAATCTTGTGTTGTGATCCTTTTATACCACTAAACTTATCAGATTCCTTCGAATTAAAGTGATAAAGTGCAAAAGCCTTTATATACTTATTTATATTAAATAAATTTTAAGATTTTAAGAATCTTAAGTCACATTGTTGTTCTTTAAACTCAGTTTTTATAAGTACTCAACTGATCACTATTAGATTCTTTGGCATTTTTACTTTTATTTTAAATTCAGTGGCATAACTAATGGACGCAGGACCCTGCGTTGTGGGGGCCCACCAGCCATAGGGGGCCCAAAATTATTACTAAAAAAATATTTACAATCATTTTCTGAAACTTTTTTCCCGCATTTATATTTGCCTACAAACATAAAACTATCATTGAAATGCGGCTGCTGTGAATAACTATGTATTAAACTTTAACCGAAAAATTTAAGTGGAAATATTTTACATTGCGCGGGGGCCCAAATTATGAAATTCCGCCACTGTTTATATTTTATTTTTTTAAACGAAAATATTTTTGATTTGAAAAAATTAAATATTAATTATGAAACGATTCTTTTTATATGACAATATATTACGGCAGGTCTTTATTATTATAGCATGAGTTCAATGAGAGACATTTTCCGAAAATTTATTTTTTAAAGAGCCACCATAGTGAACTACATATTTTTTTTTATTTCATTAATTTGATTAAAAAAGACTTAAACGCTATTAAAAACAATTATTTCAAAATTTAAGTAACAAACATAAAATATAATAAAAATCCATTAATAAAAAGTAATAAAATTTCTTGAATTAACGAAGACTTTTGGTCAAATCTTTGAAATTTGGTGTATACTTTGTTAAAGCTGTTCGCAGCAATTCTGTAAGATGCTGATTGGTCAACTGTGAACGATATTTCGACTTCACGAACTTCATTGTGGAGTACAAAGATTCACAACAATATGTTGTACCAAAAATTGAAATTAGACGGCAAGCAGCTTGTTTTAAGTGTGGATATTTTGCCTCTGGTACGAGTTTCCAAAATTCAATTATAGAAGTAACTTTATGGTGCATTTGCAAAGCCTGGTCCTCTTTCATATCTAATAACTCCAATTCCCCAACCGCTTTTTTAACAAGTATTACTTCAGAAATTGGAAATCCATCTTCAATAATATCACAAATAAATGGGTTCACAAAAAATGCAAATGTAGATTTAAAACTTTTCAAATCTTCAAACCTACATTTGAAATCCGCTTGCAATTCTTCCAATTTTTCACTGTATTCGTTTACTTTTTCTTCTGTGATATCAATTTTATTAGCTTTTATTCGTGGAAAATGATTAAATATTTTCGACCTAAGATCGTTCACAAAAAGCCGAAGTTTAGCTTCAAAACTAAATAACGTTTGTGACAAATCAATAATTATCTTTTCTTTTCCTTGTAAAGCCAAATTTAATATTTGCAAATGTTCCATAATGTCTGTAAGGAACATTAAGTCAGAAAGCCAAGTTTCATTTTCTAATTCTGGGTATGCTATTCCTTTTTCTTTGGTAAATATTATGATAGGATTTAGGAGTTCCACAAAACGGTCCAAAACATTGTAAGTTGACAGCCATCTAACAATACACCATAAGGAGACATCATTGGCAATTCATCTGTTTCATCATTTAATCTTAATTCTTCTAAAAAGTTTTTAAATTGACGATGTGTTTTGGCATTTGTTCTATTTAAATTCACAATCTTCAAAACAATCTTCCACACATTTTCGTATTTAAAGTACTTCGCTATGAGATGCTCGCGATGAATTATGCATTGAAGAGATAAGAAATGAGGAATATTTGGATCTCTGTTTAAAAGACCAATGAGACCTTGATTTTTTCCCATCATTGCAGGCGCTCCGTCTGTCGCAACACTTACAAGTTTATCACGCGCCAATTCAAACTTGTCCATCACTACATCAAGCGCAGTTTTGACATCGATACCGCGAGTTGTTTCTTTAAGAGCTACTAGGTCTAAAATTTCTTCCTTTACTTTTACGTCAGAAGATACAAAGCGGACAAAAACGGCTAATTGTGGAACATCCTGAATGTCAGTAGACTCGTCGAGAGCTAAACTGAATGCTGTACAATTTTTTAAATCACACATCAATTATTTTCAACATTTTCGCTAATTTTGGCCAATTCGACGCGCAGTTGTACGACGTGACATAGGAATACGTGAGATCAATTTATGTAGTTTTGAGTTATCCGGATCCAAAACTTTAATCACTTCTTCCAAGTTTCTCTTAATAAATTCACCTTCTCCATATGTACGTTTAGCACGAGCTATATTCCAAGCTATCAAAAGCTTCGTTGGCACTGTCATCTTCTCGACTAAAAGAAGACATTAGTCCTTGTTGGTTTTGAAGCCCTGATTGCAATGACTTAAGTTTTTCTGTTCGCAATTTTGAATTGAGTGGATATTGAATTGATAAGTGTGGATGACTTACTTCATAGTGTCGACGTAAATTGGTTACTTTGTAGTTGGAAATTGTAACTTTACAAATAAGACACAACGATTTACCATTATTGTCAATAAAAAAAACTTTTCTGTCCATTCTTCTTGAAAAGTTCTATTTTCTTGTTTGTATTTTCGTTTTTGATGTTTTCTGAGGTCATTGTAATAATAAATTTGAATAACTTATATTACTGAAATTTAAACAAAATAATAAAAAGACATAAATTTAATTTTAATTAATTTAAAATTTTAAAATGCTTCATAAAAAATCTTCTTACCAAATTTTTCAAAAAACACGAATAGAAAACTATACTAAAATATACAAACGACCGCAATATTGTACAAACAAAAATACTAACTAATCAAAATTCACTAAATTTCACTAAATTTATTTTCATTGCTTCTCTCTCGTTGTTATAACAAAGCGCCGCCTACTACAAAATAATTTTAAAAAGCAGTAAAATTTTCAAATTCAATTATCAAAAATTCAATTATCAATGAGCCGCAGTTTACTCAACGAAGAGCCGCATTTGCCCACCGTTGTTATAGAATGTCAAGAAAATGAGAAAGGTAAAAACGAATGAGAGGTCTGAAATAATTTGTGAATTTTTTTATTTGATATCAAAACAAAGTGACTGTAAGAGCTAACTAAAAATTATTAAGATGACAATAGAATTTTTATATTTATAATTAAAATGTCTTTTTACCTTCCAGGTCTGAGCTGTCCGAGTTTTCGAACTTTGACTGTGCAATAAGTAACTCGAGGAAAAGTTTCGGAAATCTGCCATTGGTGGTTTCGAAGCAGATATTGAAAGACATTGTATCCAAACATGAAGTCTGATGAGCCAATAAATATTCTCATAATAATGATCTGACCAAAACAATTTGTTACAAATAAAATCCGAACTACAATGAATATAAAAGTAATACGATATGCAGGGTTAATCTCTGTTAGATATCGTCTGACAATACCTTTCCTTTTGTAAAATTGCGTGTTGATTTGACTCTGCTCTTCTAACGCATTGACAAGATAGGAGATAGCTTTACGACGAACACTCCAATCTGGAATGGACGCCTCCTTTGCTGAGTTCAGTAAAACTATCACTTTCTGAGAAAAAAGTCTCCAGACTAGATAAGGAATCCACGACATTAAAGCCTGACCTGAGAGAACTATGGCAACCCATTGGTAATAACTGATATATTTCATTTTATTTAATTCGACATCGGTTCGTGGGATATCCTCTTCTGGAGACAGAAAATATGTATTCTGAACCCAGCAAAGATTTTCGGCGTATTCTTCCCAGGCTTTTGTGAATTCTTGAGGTACCCAACACTGGATTGGTTTGCCTATAGAAAAATAATGAAGTTCTTATTAAATTGATATTGCCACAAGACAAACTGAGCTCGAAACAACTTATTAATAAAAGGTGTGTTTGACAACTGAAGAGGAAAGTTTGTGACTAGAAGTACATGCAACAAAAGGGAACTGTGATATTACGTGATCGGGATGTCAAGTAAAGTGTGAAAAAAATTTGTTTTGTCTAAAGTAAGTAAGAGATGCACTTATGATCATTATTCCTATCTACCTGTTTCTTGAATCTTAATTGATTTCTATTGTGAAATTGCTTAAAATACTGAAACTTTTGTAATATTGAAAGGAGATTCATCTACATAATTAATAAAATGACATTAAATATATAATAAATTCGATTATATAAATCTTTTGCACTCCGTTGGCGACTATATGTCGCTACTATATAGTTATAAAACTTATAAATAGTCATTGATTGTTGTTAGTTTTGTTTAAATAATTCATTTTACCAATATTGTTATTTTTATTTTTTAATTAATTTTGTCTTAAGCACTGGCAGATCCAGACCATCTAGTAAGGGCCGGGCCGATTTTTAGGTCTTCATCAAATGATTGTATTTCAAATTTACAATAATTATAATTTACAACAGTGTATATCTAGTGTTGGGAGAAGAACACGCTGACATTTCAAAATATATTTTAATTATAATGTTTGAATATTTAAACAAACTATCCTAATATTAAACAGTTTATATTTAATATTTGGATGGCTACATAAACCCCCAACGTAGATTATGGAGTATCTTAGCTTGAAAATGCGGCTTTCAGTCTGTCAACTGAGACTCTGACTATCTTTGAATTTTGTTCAATTTGATATGTTTTGAAATCTTCACTGCGACTAATGACCTTGAAGGGTCCTTCATATATTGGTTGAAGGGAGGGGGAGGACCTTGATTCTTTGACCATCCATACGTTACTGCATGTTTTTAATTCTTTCGGAAAGTATGACCTTTCGTTGCATTTGCGTTTCTTCAATTTTTTTAGTACGATGTCACCTGGCATTCTGGAATCGGTTCCAAAAACCGCTTGCATTGGTGATAGACCGGTTTCTTCTGATGTGACGTTTCTTAAGCCAAGCATAACTACCGGTATGTCGTTAGCCCAACTTCTATTGGCATTGTCGGAATGTGTTCGAAGAGCTGCTTTTAATGTTCTGTGCCATCTTTCGATTTTGCCATTACATTGAGGATGGTATGCAGTTGTATGTCGATGTTCGATGGCATATTTTGAGCACAGCTCCTTGAAGGTTGATGAGACAAATTGTCTGCCATTGTCAGTAATGACAATTTCTGGCGCTCCATATCGAGGAATCCATTCTTTTTCGAGTATATTAACTATGCTTGAGCTGTTTATTTCATTTATTGCAAAGGCTTCCGGCCATGAGGAGAATCTCTGTCTGGTAGTTGTCCTAGTTTTGATTTAGTATGTCTATTTATCTTGTTCTTTTGGCATGACTCGCATTCTTTACACCATTTACGTATCTGACTTCTCATTTTTGGCCAAACATATTTCTGTTTAATCATTTTGATCGTCGCATTTGCCCCAGGGTGGCATATGTTATGTAGACGGTTGAATTCTAGTCGTCTAAAGACTTCGGGTAGAATTATCCTGACGATGTTGTTGTTGACATCAACAAGAACGCCATTTTCAGTTTCCTGTAGCTTCAGGGTCGTTGATTTCAGTGATTTAATAAAGGATTCGTCTTTTTGTTGGATGATTAATTCTGTTAGTTTGATATTATTAACTATGGCTTCTTGAGGTTCTGTCTCCATTTGTCGCGATAGAAAGTCAGCAACTTGATTGTCTTGACCTCTTATGTGATGAATGTTGAAGTTAAACTGGTAAATGTAGTTGATCCATCGCCATTGGCGATTTGAAGGGTTTTTCATCGAACTCATGTGAATGAGCGGCTTATGATCAGTTTTTAGACAGAATTCGTTTGATTCCAGGTAGTGCTTAAAGTTTTTAACGGACAGGTAAACTGCAAGCAGCTCTCTGTCAAATGTTGAATATTTTGTTCTGTTGAGCTGAGTTTCCTTGAGAAAAATGATATTGGTTGAAGGCTTCCATCGCACCGTTCATGGTTAAGACTGGCACCGACTCCTATGTTTGACGCATCAGTACACAGAATGAACTTTCTGTCGAAGTCTGGGGAAATGACTTTGGTTATATTTATTAGTTTCTGTTTGGAGTCTTCAAATGCCCTCGACTCTGTCTCTGTCCATGTCAGACTAGATTTATTTTTTGAACTTCTTGACACCATGTCGTGCAATGGTGCCATTGTTTCTGATAAGTTTGGTATCATCCATTGGTAGAACGTGACTGCTCCAATGAACCGTCTAAGACCCTTAGCATTGTTCGGTTTAATATACGTGATTAGTGCTTGAACTTTTGCAGGATTTGGTCTTATTCCCGAAAACGATATGTTGAATCCAAGAAAATTGACCTCTTTCTGAGCAATTGAGCATTTTTCCTCCTTTATCTTTAATGAGTGGTCTTTAAGCAGATTCCTTACTATGTCCAGATGTTTCTGATGATCTTCCATGTTTCTGGAGAATACAATTATATCGTCAATGTATGAGAGAGTGAATTCCCTGTATGGTCGGAGAATTTTGTCTGTGTCTTTGGAAGGTTTGTGAGGCATTCTTTAGACCGAAAGGCATCATTGTGTATTCATAAAGTCCAAATGGCGTGATGACTGCAGTTTTATTGATGTCATCGGTCCGTATTGGTATTTGATGATAAGCTTTTTCAAGATCAAATGTTGAGAAAATTGCACTTTTTCCAATTTGATCTAGAATATCTGAGATTCTGGGTAATGGGTACCTATCTGCTTTTGTTACAGCATTAAGTAGTCTGTAATCGCCACAAGGACGGTGAGTCCCATCTTTCTTTTTGACAATTACTAGAGGAGATGCCCATTCACTTTTGCTCTCACGAATGATATTCTTCTTTAATAGTATGTCAAATTCTTGTCGAACGGATTTGAGAATTGTTCCACCCAGTCGACGTGCTCTCTGTGCAATAGGGGGGCCAGTGGTGTCGATTCTCAGTGCGATGTCAGTCATAGGACAAATAGATTGGAGTGTTTTGTTGACGTTCCCCGTTGCGATTTGAGATCCTCTTCTGATTTGAGCTCTTTTACAGTCTGTTAGTATGTCATAATGTGCAAGAAAATCGGCTCCGAGGATCGGCCTGTTGACGTCGGCAACTGTAAATATCCACTCGAATTGACCTGATAGTCCTTCGATGGTTAATTGTATTCGTTTTTGGCCGAATACAGTAATTGTTGAGTTGTTCGCTGATATCAGGTGATTTTTGGGTGTCCCGGAATCTGCAGAGAAATGTTTCGATGGTAGCACGCTCACATCTGCACCTGAATCAATTAGAAAGTGAAAACAATTACTCATATGTTTTGCTGGCACTGTGAAGATTGATTTGATTGTTAACGGCATTGATTGTACACTTAGGATCCCAGTCGCCGGACTTACTGAGATCCGTTGGCTTTTCCCGACGTTTGAGTTTCTTTCCATGAGCAGGGTTTTTGGCACTTCATGGCTCGCCTGCCAAATCGTTTGTGGTAGTAGCAAAGTTCGGAGTTGTCGCTTTGTCTGTGGTGAACTTGTTTGAGGACATTGATTTCTTCTTGCATCTTCTGAATTGTATTTCGGTACTCTTCGTTGCTGTTGGAAACTGCGTTGAGTCCTTGGCATTGGTTTAGTGACGTGTGGGTGTTGGCAATTGCTGCTAGTTCGTCCAGATCAGCGTTGCTCGATATCAGAAAATGTTGAATTTGATTTGGCATACTTTTAATAAATTGATGCCGTAAGATGTTGCTTTTTGATGCGTCGGCATCTGGTTCTAGTATCTTGAAATTCTTCTTCAATTCTCTAAGTAGTTGTGTTGGTTTCCTATCTCCCAATTCTTGTCTTTGGAAAATCTTTGTTGCAGCTTCTGAAGTCGACTCCGCTGTTTCTTTGATGATTGTTTCCTTGAGCAGAGAGTATGGGTTCTGACTGTTCGGTTTCAATGCATCTGAATATTCTTCTAATATTCTTGGTGGTAGACTGGTCAAAAGATGCAAGTATTTTGTTTTTTCACTTTTGATGTTTGCCATTTGAAATGCAGCATCTACTTGAGCAAACCAAGTTACAGCATTTTCAAAATACTGCGGGATCTTGGTTCTGATGTGACTGTTTTCATCAATCACGTTTCTGACACCATTGTTGGGAGAAGAACACGCTGACATTTCAAAATATATTTTAATTATAATGTTTGAATATTTAAACAAACTATCCTAATATTAAACAGTTTATATTTAATATTTGGATGGCTACATCTAGATTAAAATTTGAACATTTTTGTTTACATTGCATACTTTCTTTATGAAGGGCTGCAAAAGCCAAGTAAAAATTCCAAATAATATAAAGGGGGTGACGAATGCCCCCCCCTATGGATCCGCCAGTGGTCTTAAGAGTACCATTTTTGCTTAAAATTGCAAAAATGTATCTGGAGTTACAGGTATGTCATATAAAAAAATTCAAGAGTTGAAAGGGTATTGAAGGGGTAAAGAGAGAAAATTAATACAAATGAACGAATTGCATTCATTGTTGAAATAACACAAATTTACTGTTTCGTGGTACGCTAGCAATGGTTGATGCATTTGTAAATTCCATATTTTAAGGGACAAATGGTATTTAATTTTCAAAAATTATTAGTCCTGATGAAGATTCATTTTTGTCTAAGAATTTAATTTCATATTCTCCAACAATTAGTAGGTGTGAGGTTTCGATCTTATTTACAGTTCTCGAGCCCTCTTCTACACCATTGCGAAAAACTAAATTTATTTGGCGGGAAATTTAATTTTTTTCTATGAGATTTTTGAAACATATTTTTGCTGACCACAACTTTTTAAGATTCAGTTTCTTGATCCGTTTTGATAATGTTTGCCATCGATCTTTACTCCCCCACGAATTCCATATTTTAAGAAATTATAAATTTCATTTTTTGTCAGCAATTCAAAAAGCTCTTTTAATGTCATTAGCGCAGACTCTCAAAACAATCCTTGGATTCCAAAAAGGTTTAATGATTCTAAATTATTATGATCTAATGATTTAGCACGAAATTGTTGGAAAAAGTCAGCCAAAAGATAAACATCTTACTTGAGATGTATTACATGTATTACAATAAATTAATGCTGCATGTTTCTTTTAAAATTACTTTAGCTTATTCATATTCAACTCTGAAATATTTGCGCATATTGGCGGTAATTCTATTATGGTTTGCAAAATCATAAGGAAATATTCCTCTGGAACCCACAATTGATCCACTTAATTGTGAATTTGTAAGTAGTATTTAAGGTGCGCATAGCTCTTGTTAGTGAGCCATTAACAAAAAGGTAAGAATCTATGAATCTAATGGTAATATTTTTTGCGTGTACAATCAACGTAAAGAATTTATTAGAAGTATTCGGAATATAGCAAACATTCTTTTTGGAAATTTAATTATTCTATATTTTGAAATATGTTGTAAATCATAACCTTTAAGGTTATAAAATAAAATTGGCAGTAAAATTGGCAATAAAGCACGTATCTTTCTATGGTTTGCATGCTGAACCGAGATACTATTACGTCTTGATTGAACATGAAGGGGATCGATAACGGATGAAGTTATAAATTTTACAAGATCATAAAAGATATTGAAGAATAAATATTGAAATCATTCGGTACCTCTAATAAAGTAAGTAATTACGGAGATGCTAGTTTTCAGGCCTGGGTTTAAGGCGATTGGAGCAATTTTGCCCAATAGGGCCCCGCATCACCTCCAAAATTAACAAAATGTTATAAATATATTTTTGCTTTTGTCGATAAAGGATAAATTATAAATTATTCAAATAATTAAAAATATGTTTATTTTAAGTACATTTGATTTATATTAAATTTGCATTTTATTTAAATATTTAATATTTAAATCCAATCGGGCCCCGCACTTATTGGGTCCAGGCCTTCCAGTTTTGACTTCGAAAGAAATGGGAAATCAAAAAACCTAAAAAAGACAAAATGAAACGAAATTTTATCTTTATTTAGTCAATTTGTTCAAATATTTATCCGAATTATCTACATAATCATTAAATAAACTATTACTGCAAAAGTAGGAAACAATGGCAGGGAGAGAGCCTAAATTTTTGTATACAAACCAATGATAACCTATTTATCATATACCTGAGAAATGAATAAAATAATGAAAAAATCGTTTCCATAGACACAATTTGGCAACAATTAAAATTATTTCTTCGCCTAATTATCTTCATTGTAATAATAATAATAATAATAATAATAATAATAATAATAATAATAATAATAATAATAATAATAATAATAATAATAATAATAATAATAATAATAATAATAATAATAATAATAATAATAATAATAATAATAATAATAATAATAATAATAATAATAATAATAATAATAATAATAATAATAATAATAATAATAATAATAATAATAATAATAATAATAATAATAATAATAATAATAATAATAATAATAATAATAATAATAATAATAATAATAATAATAATAATAATAATAATAATAATAATAATAATAATAATAATAATAATAATAATAATAATAATAATAATAAAAATTTTAAATTTTTCATAAACATTTATGCAATTATTAATACAATTTCGATGTTGCAGTGTCAATCCCAATCGATAAATATTCAATCAACAAAAAATTTATTGAGGATTTTTATTTGATTTATTGAGTCAATTTGTCACATCATAGCTTTTTTTATAAAGGGTTAAGGGTGATTTAATACATCTAACTAAAATCCGCGACCATGTCTTTGAAATATTGCTTTATTAAAATTGTATTTAAGTTTATTTTGATTTTTTTGTCAGTGGAAAAATTTCGTCAATTAAGGCCCACAATTTACAATTTAAATTCAAAAAGTTAAAGCAAACTGGAAATCTTTACCTTCATTTCCAGATTTAAAATAATGCTTAGAGAAATCTGATTTTTGAAATGGCTCAATTTTTTGCGGTTTAAGGATTTCATGTAAATCAATTAGAATAATTTTATTTGTGACGCACTGGGAGATTTCCCCTCTAAATTGAGAATGCACAAGCAAATATCTACATCATATGCACGTTTACTGTTAATTATAATTGATTAAAATTAAATTAATTAACAGTCGGAATCGATGACAATGAAGGGCACAATTTGATGATTGGGAAGTATCTATACTGGAAATATTGGCATTGCTTAGGACGAATGTAGCAAATGAGAATCGCCTTTAATGAGAATTGACAATATGAATTATTTGATCTGGGATGGAGCAAATTTGATTATGCCAGAATATTGGGAGAATGGAATTTATTTGGCACTGACTCCAATTTTTAGCCAATGAAAATTCAAATGTTAGGATAATTATTATTTTCGTGGCTTAATATTTTCTTTATTCTTAAGAGTAACCTCAAAGTTGCAATTCTGTGATCCCTATATTACCTCAATCTGTTATACTAAAAATTCCTTTTATCTTTTACTTTCTGAAATTACCCTAATTTAAGAAATTATAACTTATGTTTTAATACTTTCTCTCTATACCAATCAGGCGCGTACGCAGGATGAATCCATGGGGGGATGGGGGGGGGGGGGGGGGGGGGGTTATATAAATAATTTATATATATATTTTTTATATATATAGAGGGGCGGGGGGGTTATTTATATATATATATATATATATAGGGTAGGCTTCCTGCCATCTCTGTGCTCAAGTTCTTGAACATTGTCTATTGAAGGTGTTTAGTGAATGCATTCTTGGTTAGTTTAAATAATAGTTTTTTAAATAAATTCATTTTTTAATTACTCAAACTACTTTTCCCTCCATATTTGATATTAATATTTGTTTTATTGAAAACACGATGAAAATTGATCTTTTTTCCGTTTTTATTCAGTTATTTCTCAGATTAGCCAGCGTTTCAAGTTGCAACGCTCCAATCTTGGTACCTATATTTTCGATGAACTTTATATCATTCATCAATATTCACAAATTCAAGATCCTATAGGCTACAAACAACAGTATTATTATGCCGTTCCATATATTGGTAAAGATTGACATGATGTCATACAAGAACTCATATTAAACATACTGAAGACCAAAATTTTTGGGAACATGTAATTTGTGAAGCTTTGTTAATAAAATCATTGGAAATTAATGTCCAAAGGGCTGCAAAAGCTTGTGTCTTGAATGTTAAAAATAGTTTCATTTCGGGTATGGGGATTCTAATGATAATGATAAAAATGATGATGATGATGATAATAATAATAATATAAAGTGATGATTTCTTGGTAGCAGCATTTATTATTTATTATTGTCAAGGGCTATCTTATAGCCGAATTTTTTTTCATTAAAAACATTATTTGCAGCAAAAGACTTATATTATAACCTTATTGTTTTAAATAATAATAATAATAATAATAATAATAATAATAATAATAATAATAATAATAATAATAATAATAATAATAATAATAATAATAATAATAATAATAATAATAATAATAATAATAATAATAATAATAAAAATAATAAAATAATAATAAAAATAATAATAATAATAATAATAATAATAATAATAATAATAATAATAAAAATAATAATAATAATAATAATAATAATAATAATAAAAATAATAATAATAATAATAATAATAATAATAATAATAATAATAATAATAATAATAATAATAATAATAATAATAATAATAATAATAATAATGATAATAATAATAATAATAATAATAATAATAATAATAATAATAATAATAATAATAATAATAATAATAATAATAATAATAATAATAATAATAATAATAATAATAATAATAATAATAATAATAATAATCGATTTTTATTGAATAAATAAAATACACTTTTTCATTTGAATGAGCATATCTAATTTTCCTTTTATCTTTTATATGAGCAATTTTCAATAGAAATATTGTTTAATCAACTTATTTTATTAAACAGATTTTTTGTTGAACTTTTAAAACCAGTATTCTTAACCTTGCTTAGCTTCAAAATCTCTTTGACCCTCTTCTTTCCTTACAATGAATTGTTTAAACAAAATTAAGATTTCTATTTGAATTATTATTTTTAGAAATACGAGTTCAAAACTCTTGGAGGTGCCAGATCCTTCGATTTGAAAAATGAGAAATGTTTTTGGGAACACTCATAATACTTTTATTTATGATATTTGAAAAAATTTTAAAAAAATGAAAATCAAACAATCATTCCTACTCACCCATGTATTGACGGAACCCAATGATAATGACAAATACTGCTAGGAGACCACTTGTAAATTGATAGTTCAGTTGATCAACGAAATCCACATCAGCTCCTCCATAAGGAACTTTGAAAAATCGAATAATTTTCAGAAAAATCCCTGCATTCATTTTCGATTTTTCGTTTTTCTTTTCAAATCCACAATCAATTACAACATCAACGAAATAGGCTCCCAAAAATTTATTCTTTTTATCAGAAATAGGCAACTTCCAGCAACATTGAATAATGGGATATTCAACAGACTCGTATCCCAGAAGAAAGTTATCATCAAATTGCTCAAACTGTCCTACAGCAGTCGTGTGTTTGGTGGGAAAATTTGAGTTGGGCTGTAGCGTGAAATTAAAAAAAACAAGTCAACAAGAAACGATGCTGAATTCTAATTGGTAGAGTTCTGCCTGTTTTCAACCTCTACACAGTCCCGATTCATAAACCAACACACGAAATAATAGAGGGGGGTGGCTTCGTTTTTATTTGTATAACTGGGTTCTAGTCATGCTACGAAATCTTGCTTGGGTTTTAGAAGTGGATTTTCCTAGTCATAATAACGAGTAGAAATTGGAATTTAAGCAGCTGGGTTGTTGACCTGGGCAACTCTGCCTTGCATTCAGACTGAACTGATGTGTAGCCTCTGATTGTTGTTGTTTTAATTTATCTTCTCATCAGTTGAGATGTGGAGCACAATTTTTTTTTAAAAATTAATTTTTATTTTGAATTTGCGAATGCAGAAAGAAATTTTTGATTTTTCTACAGTGAAATTTGTTCTGTGAATCGCTGAACAAATTTTATGGGGTAAAGGAATATTTTATGAATTTTAATATTGGAAGCGTGCTGTGTTGAATGAGGAAATATATCGCTGGTGCGCGCTCTTCATTCCACAGTTTTATTTAACTTTTTTTCTCTTACATCATTTTAAGTGTTTTATTGTTTGTTTTAATTGATATTAAATCAAGTTTATCATCGACAATCGGATTCCAAAATGTTCTTTTCTACATATCAAAATCATAACCATTATCCACTTCCACCCCTATTAATTCGTTTACTAGATTCAGATAATTTGGTATGCCATTTTCGGTAAATAGTTGGTTTTAAGATATGCCAAAAGTCGTTCATGCAGATCCATCATAATATATGACAATATAAGATTTTGTAGATCCGTTTCAACCGAAATCGTTTTGTGGATATCCAATGGGAGATTTCCGTTCCGGTACATTCATAATCAATTTAATATTAATTGGTGCTAAAATTTAATTCTTATTTTGAATTACCTCTTAACTTCTTCAAATTGTCTTCGGCCAACTGGCCATTTCACTAGCTTCTCCCATTTTTAAATTGTTCTCGTAACTGAATTCTCTCTTATTTTTTTAATTGATTTAATGATAAGGCTCTTCTTGAATTTGTTAATTTGGTTTACTAATTTGTTGTCAATTTGAGGAGCTTTAACATGGTTCATTTGCCTAGGGAAATTTCATGAACGTTTGCATACTTGATAACTATCGAAGTTTATAGAAAACTGTCCGCTTTATAGGCATATTTAATAGGAAAATAGAACGTCGCGAAAAGGTTAAATATTATTCGCATATTTGAAAAAAGTACAGGATCACTTATTACGAAACTGTTAAACAAAGGAAAAAAATGATTATTTTATTTGAAATGCTTGGAAATTGACAATAAAAATTAAAATTATTTTCAAGTATTTTATTGGAGTTTTCTGTGAAATTAAATATTATCAATTATTTACCTGACTCTAAGCGTGTTTTAACTGTGGGACAACAACAATGAATTTCAGACAATACACACCTTTATAGATTAGTACAAATGACACCAAATACATTGGACCGAAACCAATTGGGATTTAGTGCTTACTACAAAACTTACTAAATACTAAAAAACTTCGTAAAGAATGGCGATGTTGACTACAAAAATGTTAAGTTCGTTAGCTAGATTAACGATTAACATTGTTTGCACTATCTGATTCCAAAAGATACTGCACGTTTAAATAACTAAGATAACTCGATTTCAACGATAAAATGTATTTAAATTAAATAATACAAATATGGTTTACACAATTTAATTAATCTAAAATCACTCGCAAATATTGTTACCCAAAAATTGCCACGAAACTCTAAAGCAGAGATATCGGTTTTGTCCAACCATTCTCATCTTGGCGAGAGCTGGATTCGAAAGTGAAAGGTAAAAAATTTACGCTATCGATTGCTACCAAGAATCGGCAACAACGTTTCATACAATCTTAACCTCTTTAATTTTAAAATGGAAAATATAAAAAAAACTCGACAAATTCCAAAACTATTTTTACAGTATATTTCAAGCAACTTTTTCAAACCGTTTAATCAAATAAATTGATGCACCCTTCTCTTCTTTTTAATTTCAACTTTGGTGATGTGTCGCATCGGTGAATACTCGCAAAACATGAGCGTAACTCTGCACTCTATAATCGTCGAGCATTCGAGTGGGTTCGCGGACTGTCAATAAAAGGCATACGTCCGACTTATTTTAGGTTCAATGTTCATTAGTTGTTTTTTAGAATGGCTCTAAAATCATAATAACAATTGTACTAAAATTTTATTTCAAATCACAACATTGTGCAAGAAAGTTCTATTGACATGTCGCGACCTGAGCCTCTCTTCTCGTGCATTCATGCTGAAGATTCTATGGCTTCGACATCTACGGTACGGGTCTCAAGGTGTAGTACGAGCAAATTTTGCTCTCATGAAATTGCAAAGGTGAGATTAATCTTGACCGCCACCATTCATCAGATCGTTCTTCAACAGGTCCCATTATGCCATGTAATTTAAATTCAAAATCTATGGAATTTGGGGTATAATGTATCAGCTCCTATATAAAACAAACAATGAACACAATACAGAACACACATATTTATTTCTAAAATTCACACAAACAAAATGAACCGAATATTTGCAGGGAATTTAAAAAATAGAAAAAAAATATTTAAGTTGGTGTTAGAAGCTTGATCCCAAATACCTGCAGGTCGACGATAGTGAACTATAGAGGTCTCGATTATTAAATGACAGAAATTATTAAAGGTTAACTTAGCTTTGTCGATTGGTCGATTTGAGGTCTCATCTCTGAAGTTCGATCCTTCATTTCGTTCACACTAGTTTTGTCGGTTCTGTGGAGTGACTGATGCTCATTATTACGTGGCATCCTGAGTTTAACATCTACTGACATTGGAAGTTGTGTTTATTCATCACATTCTTTGTTGGTTGTTGTAATTCTGACACCTGGTATTTAGTCACTTCATTCACTTCCCGTGATCTCCCCTCGCTTTTCTAAAAATAAAAGGGAATGGATTTTTCATTAATTGGCTAAAAGCATTACCACAGCTTATATGCCTCAAAAAATATTATGACCCTTTTAATCAAGTCACTGTGCTTTGTGCATTTAATGGTCCTAATAGGCATGAAATGAGAGTTTCTTTGATTCGGACGCTATGAATAGTATATTTATTGATATGCATAACATGAAACTAAGGCTTTGCTATCTTGGTCGACGTCCTTATTCAACCATTACAATTGTCCGTTAATCCTGGCCTTCATGACACGCCCCTCATCTTGGTGGCCGCATATAAAATGAATATACTTATAATAATGATTATTAGAATATGTCAATATTACTTACTCTTGACAAAACTCCAACTTGGTTCTTACGTATCACTATGTTGTACCGAATTATGCTTTGGTATTTTCATTGATTCAAATGTTTGGCAAAAACTGATTCTAATCCCAAGTAGATGTAGCATCACCGGAATGTGTTGGAAAATACCACTCTGACACAACATCAAGTAAAGTCAAACTCAAATCACGGCGAACACCAAGTAAACATAACTAAGACTTTACACAACATCAAAATAATAAACACAAAAGTAAAGTTAAAATGAAACAAAAGCAAGAAACATGACACAAAAACCAACTCAAACAAAACACAGATACATAACAGTAGATAATTTTGAATTAATGGCGATAAGAGGTAGGAATGGAAATGAAAAAGATTTCCACAAAACATCATCAGAAAACGAATTAAGAATAAAATATTATAATAGAAATAACCAGAAAAACTAGAATATTCTATAAAAATTGCAAAGTCCATCATGGTCGCCAGGTAGCTAGTTGAAATCAACTAAAAAATAAAGACATAAGAATTAAGTTATCAAAATACTAAAATAGAATAACATAAGACTTAAAAGAAATAGGAAAAATTTAATAAAATAATTAAAATAGCATAGAATTTGTCTATATCCATCATGGTGGCGAAATAAATTAAAAATATAATTAGAAAAAAAATAAATAATAAAATACACAAGAAATAAAAATTGCTAAAAATTGAAATTCAAAATTAGTCGGAGTTAAAATAATTCAAATTTGTTTTACTGAATCAATTCTCGCACATATATTCGTACACCAAAATCAGACTATATATACTAACACATTTCAGTCACAATTAATGCAAATCCATTTGGTAAAACCAAATTTTGAAAATCAAAATTTCATAATAATTTTGTTTTCTTGTATTTATATGTAGGTATAATGTTGTGAGTTAATTAAATGATAAGGTCGGGATTTTGATTTTCTTTTGTTGTATCTTCAAATGAAATGACTTTTCTGGATTCAAATCATGTCTTTTTCGGTCCACAGTTACCACACCATGCATATGACCCATCAAAGCCATAAAATATAAAAAACATAAAAATATAAAAATTACCAATGTTTATTCTATTGGAGTCAAGTGACAAATACACCTTGTATTCTGAGTTGCTTTGGTGGCCATTCGAAAGGGTAAAGCTGCAACCCACCAGTATGTTGAAGAGTGGTGTTCCTACCAAAACTGTCCATAAACATAATAAAAATAAGCATGGGATGCGCGTTATGTGACCATAATAAATATAAACATAAGCAACTCTTAAATGTTAAATGTTAACGACCAAATACGACAACATATAACTTGAAGGACCAAGTTATTCAAATGTATTAAATTGTTGACTTTCATAATGTTGCAAACAAGGAAAACATTTTATTTTTCAAAAAAATTAAGTGCGTGATTACCTTATGGCAGTGACTGGAATTTTATATTATAAACATTCTGAATACACAAAACAGGTTAAGATATCCTGCTGAAGCCACACCTTTTATCACGTATAATAGTGGTTAATATAATAGATCTAAACCTTTAAGTTAGGTATAAGTCATGGGTGGATCCTTTAGAGTCAAATGCATTGGGTTTGTAAGTCGTAAAATAGATTTTGAATTAAATAAGAGATACATAGTGAAATAAATTAAACGAATACTTGACAGCTCTCTATAAGTCAGTGATTTACAAAATAATTGTTATCGTAAGTTTCAAAGGGTTTTGAAGGTTGATTGGGTCTAGACTGACAATTACAAGTACTTTTGGTTAAATTGCTAATGGAAATATCCAATTTTTGAATTCGTTCAATAATATCAGACATATCTGTTTGTGGGCAATTATACGACTCCATAAATGGAGGAATCATTGAAGGAGCTGGATATTGAGAAGTATATAAATCATTATACTCCATTTGAGGACCATAGGAAACTTGCCACGGAGGATTTGGAATCAAATAGTTGTTGTAAGATGGCACCATTTGATTCCCATTGGAATTACCTTGATTATGATTTTGGTCATTTAATGTATTATTACTGTTAACCGTTGGTTGAAATTTAACACTGGCCTGGGGAAGATTTCCACACTGACTATGACATGCATTTTGATTACAGTGACACATTTGTGGATGATAATGATTGTAATTTCTATGTTTTCGATTTGAACAAGAACATGACGAATCTGATGATGATTCGCTACTTGATGAATCGTCATACCTTGAACGACGAGGTTTCATACGAGTATTTTCTCTTGAACTACCATAACCAGCTCTAAAATTGGAATTGCTTCCTGTTCTTTCCACAATAATTGGAGTCTTTTCCTCTTGTTTATTGCTTGAAGAACAAGACTCATTATTGTCTACTGGTTGAGGCTTTGGCTTCGTGCCCGATCCAAATAGTATATCTTTGACTTGATCGGAGTCGTGAATAGCTCTAGTTAGATTTTTTAAACATGTATTCGACCGCTTCGATTCTCCTTGCATGTTGTTCTGATTTCGTTGATTTCTTATATTCATATTGTTCTCATCTGGACATCCATCGCCAAGAACTGGTGTAACTATCCTCATGATTTCGTTGGGAATATCTGCACTATCTCCTCGAGGAAATGGTGACATGTCACGAGCGAGAAAATCCAAATCGAATAGCTGGCGCAAATCCCAAATCACACTACTATCATCAATCGAGATTTCTAAATCTATTTCGTCATCTTGTAATTCATTT
>CAUHTR010007574.1:96337-112251 GCA_959609185.1 Schmidtea polychroa | reverse complement strand
CATTTAGCAAAACCGGAATTTTTTTCATAGTATTTTTCTCAGGACACTTTATTTCCATTTTTAAATTAATTTTAATTATAGGAATAGATATAATTTTAATAAATATAATTTGTTTATATATATATATATATATATATATATATATATATATAATATATATATATATATATATATATATATATATATATATATATATATATATATATATGTATATGTATATGTAATATGTATATTAGAATCCGACGCTTTTTGTGTGACGCCTGCCTAAAACAAGACACAAAATTTATTAATTATTAAAATTTTAATATTTTATAATTTTTTTATTTTATCCTTTTTCTGAATAATCGATAAATTGAAACTAACAAATCTAATTATTTTCACTTGAAGAATTCCAGGATCTCGATCATGTAAGTCAGCTAAAATATAGAAATTATTACATAAAAATAAAATAAAATAATTTAATAAAAATATTTTATTCAATTAAAATTACTCTTAGATAAATAATAAGATAATAAATGCAATATAAATGCTATTATGACAAAATTATTAATTAAATTCTATTTAAACTTTAATTGATGTTATTAATTATTTCTTTTGTAATTTATAAATGTTGAAAATGTAGTTAATTATTCTAGAATTTGTTTCTTGAACAGGCGTAAAAAATTCTTTAACATTTCCTTCAACACATGAAGTGGGCACCATACGTAAACATTCTTAGTCTTCTCTTGTCTTTGAGGTTGGTTTAAAAATTGAAACTTACTATGTAACCTTTGCTTTACTTTGTCAGTGACATCCGGATAAATAGCAAACATTTATTTTACTTTTACATTTATTCTACTTTCCTACTTTTGATGTAAAATATGGCCTGCAACTGATGTAATAACAGCAAGTTCCATTTCAATTAATTTCAGTTACAAATGAAAAACAATAAAAAACAATTTTAAAACCTATCAATTTGATAAAACAATAAACACTGATCGTTCTTTTGCTTGAAATTACTGGGAAATTCACATAAAAATTATAAGTGATATTTGATACAAGAATATAGCAAATCAACTTGCCAAATTAATTGTAGTTATTGTGAAATATTTCAATTTCTGTCACAATTATGATTTAAATGTTTTAAACGCGCTCTGTGTTTTTTTCAGCAACGATAATTTGTTTTTCATTATCAAAATAAATTATCATTTTAGTAACATTTTTTCCAAGCGTTTCAAAATTAATGTATATAACAGCTACAGAACTATGTGAAATACTGTGATCAGGAAATAATTTATAGGTTTTATCAATTGGCAACACAGTCATGTTGAAATTAGCGGTTATTTTGTTTTACTATTCTGACAATTAGTGAGTAACAACGTATTGTAAGTTACAGGCGTTTTGTCTTTGATATTTTAGTAAGAATTATTGTGTTTTTAATTGTTTTATTAATGCTGTATCCGGACAGTTCTAACCTTTGTTGCTTTCTTAATGTTTCAACATCATCTCCTATATGATAATCATTTGGGAATAGCTTCTTTATGAAGAAATCCATAGAAGTGGTCGCCATATTAGAAGCTGCTAACACATCTTCTAAATTATTTTTTAAATCCGGTTCAAAAGTTAACGACATAAGAATTTATTATATGACATATTGTATAATATTAAACAAATTTTCAGCGTTGAATAAAATACATTAAAAATATTTTATTAATAAAACTTCTTTTTTTAAAAAGCTATTTTAATTTTTAATTCAAAAATTTCAACTTTAAAAATCCAATTTAAAAATTATTTAAAAGTTATTTTAATAGCCAATTATTTAAAATTATTTTGATAAATCATTGAAATATTTAACTCTCAGCTGAAAACACCTCTCAGAAAATAAATCTATTTCTCCCAAAAAGCGCACAAAGATTGTTACTTTAAGTGAACACCCATCAATGACCCTAAGAACTATTACCAAATATTGTGCAGTATGTTTAGGACCTGTAAACACGATTTTAAAACACATAAAGTACACTAAATAGAAAAGTAAAATGTGGAAGGAAATAAAAACAATAAAAAAAGATGACGTTCTTTTAATAAGAGACAGTAAATTGAAACCCTAGGAAAACAAGCCAAGAACTTCAGTAAGACTTAGAACACGTTGGAGTTATTATTCACAATTAGCAACTTGACCTTAGAAAAAACAAATATTTCCCGATGTCATGAAGAAAAAAAGATATACTTGGGCCAAGAAATATGTGAGGTGATGGTGAAATATTTCAAGGACAAAACGATTTCATAACTTGAATGACCAGGGAACTCATCCGATCTAAATTCTATCAAAAAAAACAAAAACAAAACTAATTGGAAACTGTAATCTAAATATGGTTTCGAGACCAGCAAACATTAGTAAACTGTAAAAAATACTTGTTTAATGTGTTGCGAACGTTATAAAAGCCAAAGGAGGGCATATTTCCTATTAAAATCATGTAAGTGTAATACTTTTCTCTTTTTTTCGTTGTTTGTAATCAATAAATGATTTTTTTTTGAATTATCACTTGTGTTCACAATAATTTCAACAATACTGTAGACTGTTTGAATATGAATATTTTGACAGTCATCAAGACTTAGAAAAAGGCATTAGAAAGATTACTACATCACCTATGCTTCGTATTCCTCAAAATATTTATTATTTGAAATATTTTCATTGAATTAAGCTCAAAACAAAAATTTCAATTTTCGCTCATTTATAATTTTAAAATAAAAATATCTCAACCTATTATTTATCAAAATGTTGTTTTTGTTATACTTGGTTATAATATATACATTAAAAATGAGGCTCATTAATTTTCAAAATATTCCTAGCCTAAATTTCTAAATATTAACCTTAATATGGTTTACAAGAATAAAATTACATATAATAACTGAAAAATATTTTTTGATATCCTCATAGAATGAATATTTCCCTTTAGGATAGAAAATAAGAAACAAAAAATAAATAATATTGTTAAAAAGTAATTTTGAATATAAATTTTATCATTCTGGACAGGATATGTCAGAGAATGACAAGAAATTAATTTTATTATTTTTGGTATAAATTTGATTTGATTTATGTTGTTGTTTAAAATTGTCAAAAGAAATAAAGTAGTTTGTTCCGGTCGTTAATAAAATATAAAATGTTTTAACTTTTTCAATAAAAATTAAATAACAATTAGAGACAAAATTAAAATATAAAATAAATTAATTAATAAACTATTTTGGGGATAGAAATGTCCAAAAATGACATTTTCTTATTTTGTAAATTAAAATGTATTTTATAAGTCAATTGTTTTAATTATGAAGAAAAGGAATTTGGTTTTTGCAATATTTTAATTTCAATTTGATGCATTTTAATGTACAATGGAAAAATATATTAAAGAAGTTCGAGAATTCATAAAGATCAGCTTGAAATCAATATATGGGTTTATTTATTATCTTAATATTATTTTTAAATGAATGATAATTCAAAATGTATATACATTTGTTTAAATTTTACAAGTGAGAAAATAAAAAACTGCTTTCCTGCTTTTTATCTATTATATTTTCTGACATTTTAAAGTCTATTGAGCCATATTTAAACCATTTCCAAATTGAATCTGCTATAAATAAATATTTTAATTATTCAGAATCATGTGACACTTTTGTGGTTACTTAGGGGCTAATAATAAACCAAATTGTAAATAATTTTATATGTTGTTTAATTTCTTTGGTATTTTTGATGGGTGTAAATAGATCCAGATGCATTACTTTTCTGAATCCTAATGTAAGGTAATAATAAGTATTACTTATTAAGTATGTTTTATGCACCTGGCCGTATAAATTTAGCCTATAGGAGATTGAATTTAGAAATAGTGATTTCAATTATAAATATCTATCTAGGGATAATAATAAGTAGTTTGTATGAATAAATCCCGAATAAGTACTGTACATTTTAAGATTATGTTCAATTAAAATTGTAGTCTCACAAAAACTAATTTAAAATATAATGAAATTACGCTAATTATATTGCTTCAGTTATTTGATAAGTGTTTTCTCATAATCTATTTCATTGTTTTAATCATTAGAAATAAAAATAAATTCATATTTAATTTGAAAATAATTTGACAAAATTTTGGTATGATTGATGTTTAAAGAAACTATCAATGTTTAAATGAAATTTTGAAAGATATTTTAATTAAATAGTAATTGATGTCTTTGTTTAATTTATCGTTTAAGTTTGTTAATTAAATTCAATTTTAATCATAGCAATACAATGACAAAATATATTCATATTAAATTTTTAATAATAAATTTGATCTATTTATTTTTATTTATTTCTATAGCTTTAATTTCAATTTATTAATACTGTCCATTCCAAATGCTTATTGGACATAATGAAATATTTAAACATTTTAAATAATTTATTTTTGATGATTTCTATTATCAGCATATTGTCATTCCACAAAGTAATATGTCATTATAAATCAGTTACAGATTCTTAATAATTCTTGAAGATTATTCTAAAAGAAAGTTCGTAAAATAATGTTCTTCCTGATTGGAATAAAAACAATATTTCCCTGAATATGACAAGCACAAATTTCTTACCAAAGACTTTAACCATACAATTTCTGCAAAACATGCAGAAACGCAATTGTTTGCTATATGATTTATTAAAAAAGTCTCTTAAACTTTTTTCTCTCAAAATATTAAATTGAAAACACAGAATTATTATTGTACTATAATCAAAGGTTTACAGATAATTTAGAATTCTTGCAGATATAAAAGATCAAAATGCTATAGGAAATTATAAGATGTATTGTAAAAATGCTGTTATGGTAAAAAATAATTATTTAGTAAATACATCAAATAAGATTAGTTTAACTTGTAATTAACTTGTAAAACTTATTTTTTGATGATTTCAAAGCCGTTTATCACTGTTTGTAGAAAAAGTAAATTTATTTATTTAACCCTTAATTGCATGATTTTTTTTTATTTATTTCGAATAAAATAAATTAACGTTCCTTTGACTGAATATGTTATTATAAAAATAATTTAATCTAGCGGTCACTTTATGAACTAAATCCGTTAAACAGCTTTGTAGCTCACAGGTAACACTATGAAATGGTTAATTCTGATTTATTTTAGGTAATCTAAACGTGAAATTCTGGTATGCTGCAAATTTGCAACACAATGTAATTAAGAGTTAATTTCTACACAAAAAATCTTTCCACCCTTTTCACGCTCTTTACATTTCATTAAATACATTTTGTTGAATAATTATTACATCTCTACATAAAATGCAGCTTTATTAATAAATCAAATTTTTTCAATAAATTAAAGTTTGTTTTTCTGAATTAATTTCAATTCCTGCAAATCAAAATTGATTTTGTTTAAATGGTTTATTCTATATTGTTAATTTTCAAATCACTAATTAATTGGAAAATAAGAATTTTTCATTCTAAAATTATTCTCTACCAATACTTACAGAATTGGGAATAATAATATTATCGGTGACTACTTTCTAATACGATTTTTTGGTAAAGACATTTTCTATAACATTATTGGGAGAAGAGTAACGTAGACCTATTAATGTATTTTGGTTTGACAGAGAAAAAGAATTTTTACCCATGAGTTTTTGACAATTTTTAACTATTCAGCACATTTAACCGAAATTTTGGTAAAAATAACTTTCAATAACTTGATGTTTTTGTTATTATCTTCAATTCTATGTTACTGACCTTTTGAGTTCTAATCAATCATATCCATTAAAATATTCTAGGACGCGGCGTATTTTGTTTCTTACATAAAACTTAGTGGTACATAAGTGGAGCTATTGAAGATTTTTTTTCAGAAATAACAACACTGATGTCAAACAATTTGAGAAACAATATCATCATTAAAAAATAATTCATTGATGAAGAGATAAAATGGCATTGAAAATGTGAACCATAATGAGAACTCTACGAATTCAACAAATTTCCACGTTCAAATATATATTTAGTGACATGTAATCCACAAAATTCTTTAAAAATTAAAAATAAAGAAAAACTTGTTTATAAAAGTTAAAAAACTACAGCAGTTTTGATGTCATTTAAAATTTCAAATTGTATAAAATTAAACAATTAATAAAGTCTTATTTAATAACACAAATAATAATAATAATAATAATAATAATAATAATAATAATAATAATAATAATAATAATAATAATAATAATAATAATAATAATAATAATAATAATAATAATAATAATAATAATAATAATAATAATAATAATAATAATAATAATAATAATAATAATATAATAATAATAATAATAATAATAATAATAATAATAATAATAATAATAATAATAATAATAATAATGTATGCAATGAAATCTACATTGGAAGTACCCTCAGGACATTGCACCAAAGAGTTAAAGAACATCTAGATCCTGGTGGAACATCCTCGTTGGGCAGACATCTCCGGCAGTGTCAGCCAACAGAGGAAAGAAAAAATATTTCAATAGAAATCATAGCTAATGGAAACATCCAAAGAAAAATGTCAGAATCAAAGAAGCAATTCTCATAATAAACAGACAGCCAAAGATCAACACTAAAGAAGAAATCAATGAAATCATGAATTTGATCTGTTGTCATTGACTTTGAGAATAACTGACAATATACAAAGAAATTAAAAAAATAAGAATAAATTAAAAAGTAATAATTAGAATAATATAGAAAAAAATTTTAAAAAATAGGGTTTGAAAATCAAAATTGACACATTTATTGAAATATTTAAATAGCATATATAAGTAGTTATTGGAGGCTTTATTTAAAATATTTTCAAATATTTTATTAGGCTTCTAGAAGCTAATTATAGAAGCTGTAAAAAATTTAAAAAAATTTTAGTTTGTGTCATTTTGAAATTTTAAATGTAAAAATTATAAAAAAAATTTTAAAAAGTTTTAGTAAAACAATTCATTATATTTACAACCAATGAGAATTAAGAGAAAGGAAATAAAAGAAAGATTGAAGGGTATTTTGAAGAAGAACATTGCTAAATTCCAGGAGATTGACAAGGACTATCGTATAGTCGAAAATTCTTTCATTAAATACATTATTTGCAGCAAAAGGCTTAAATTATCATTTTATTGTTTTAAATAATAATAATAATAATAATAATAATAATAATAATAATAATAATAATAATAATAATAATAATAATAATAATAATAATAATAATAATAATAATAATAATAATAATAATAATAATAATAATAATAATAATAATAATCTAGTTGTCGACGTTGACGCTTTTTAAAACTGACGATATATTCCAAATTTCCCAATGACATCTTTGATAGATTTCAGATACTGATCTGTATGATGTATCAATGCTAAATATAAAGTTTTGTGACTATTATAAAATTTGACTCCTATGTAATCTACATTCATATTCGCTGGTGTTATATCCTTTTTGTTGTCATTAATGTAAATATTATAATGATTCTCAAAATTTCCTTGCACATACGTAACATAATTAACATTATTCTGTATTGAACGTTCATAATCATTTGGGTCAGTAATTATAGTTTTAAAATATGGATCATTTTCAGCCTTTTCTGATGTCCAACCAATTGACTTAATTTAATCTATTTGAACATTTATAATATAGTGAAAAACAAATTCACAGTTTAAACATCACTAATTAATCAAAACAGTATACAAATCGACAGCAAATAAAGGGGCACAAAGGTAATTATCATACAAATCCATCAAATCCATCAAATTGGATGTAAAGAGGGGAAAGCTCCAATACTTTCACAACAAATAGTAAAATACTGAAAAAAATTCAAAATACCTGAAATGTATAAATTGTTTCATATTCTTTGAGATAACTACTAACATAGTAAAAATTGTCACGTTTTTTGTCTAATAATATCTTCTTACCTTTCGCTTTTATGCTATTATTTATGTACTAATGTTACTAAAAACTATACAAACCCCTGGACGTATTTTCCGGTTCGAAGCGATTTGTAACAAGTACTCTATATATTCAAGTAGAAACATTATTTAAATAAA
The DNA here is from genome assembly GCA_959609185.1 of Schmidtea polychroa. Lineage (NCBI taxonomy): Eukaryota > Metazoa > Platyhelminthes > Tricladida > Dugesiidae > Schmidtea > Schmidtea polychroa. The sequence goes on along the minus strand of CAUHTR010007574.1, from coordinate 104,203 downwards.
CGTCCCTTTTACCGTGAAGGATTGGTAATGTTCTTTGTAAATAAAGTAAATAAAACCTTTCAAAGGTCAAGGTAATGTTCATTTCAGCCTGCTAAGAGGTGAAAAGGTTTTTACTGTGAATTTGATTTTGCAAAGACATTGCTGCAGAATTAGAAACAAACAGAAATTGGTAGCAAACTTTATTAAAGTACTTGAAAAACATAATATTCATCTTATATTATTAAACAGAGCTGTCTATCACATATTTTAATTTACATTTTAAATTTTTATACAGTAACAGCCTTTATGACAAAAATAATAATATAATGAATAACAGTAAAGCGGATTATCAAGAATTAGATGTATTTTTCAATCCACTAGAACATTTAATTTATTTTGATTACAAATAAAAAATCTTTTAAAAATTAAAAAAATTATTTATTAATTAAAAAATAAATTTTAAAATTTAAAATTTTTAAAAATATTTACTTACCACATAAAGAAAGAATTGTTGAATCTATGTGAAAATCTGAACTGTCTAATTTTAAGTCTTGAATATTTGACTGTTGAACATTTGTATCTGTAGAATGCTTAAGACGTTCCAGTCTTTGAAACATGACTTTAACCTTTTAAAGAATAGATAATAGAAAATAAAATTAAAATAATTCAATTACAATAAATTAATATCATTTTAAGTATTGGTTTCACTTTCATTTAAAAAAAGTGATAGAAACCAATAGTCAACGTTTAATGCAAATGGTTATAAAGGCATAACGCTTATAGTTTATAATTGGTAGTTACAATGTTCATAGAAAAGTCAAATGGTGGTTGATTTTTTTCTATATACAAAATAGACATTTTGGTTCAATAATGCTTTTTAATTTTCGAAAACAAATGATCTGAATACAATGGCTATATTGAGTGATGTGGCGTAAGGGGATCACAGAGGCCTCCATGAGGTCTATGGTAACCCTTTATGGACCATTGGTGAATATACACTTCTTAGCAACAATCGAAATTGTCAATATTTAAATTTCATTGAAAATTAATTTCTCAGGTTGAATTAACTCTAAAACATCATTGTCAGTCAGTTTTATTGAATGATAGCAACTTTTGTTATTTTGAAATAATAAGTGAAGTTTTTTCTAATGTATTTTTCTTTCAAGTCTTGAAAGGTAAAATGATGAAAATTCACGAGAGAGAACACCAAAGTAACTTAGATGTCAAAATAGCTAGTTTTGGTTGCTTACCGTTTAATTTTCTTTTCGGGGTTATAAAATCACTTTTTATTGAAATTCCATCAAGAACAAATTGTTTTGTCAAAGGTTTCAAGGAATAAAAAAACAAAAGCTGTGAAAAGGTACCAGAGTTCAGATTACTGATTGTATCTGATATATGTAGACCTGTGTTTTAGAATATATCACCGAGAAAACATTGTTAAAGTTATTCACTATTTTGAAGGGTTATGGCTGGCAAAAGGATTACAAATATTTGAATTTTTATTACAATAAATCCTCTAATAAACCCTCACCAGGAAAAATTAATTTTAAAAGTATAAAAATTAAATGTTTTATTTTTTAATGCCCTACCTTTAATAATCCCCTATCTATTAAAATAAATTAAAAAAACAATCTATGAAGCATCATAAACATTCAAACAGCTTTAAAATCAGTGCCATTGAGGATTTTAGAATGAGTTCTGACAAGACCATGACAGCTATAAAAGTTTACAATCGACAAAAAACCCTATCTGAATGGATTGAAAACGAAGATAATATAAAATTTGAACCCAGTAGTCGCAATAGAAGCTATGGTGGAGGCAGAAAACTTCTTCTGCTGTTTGATAGTGCTAGATTCGCACATTTCCATTGAAGTCAAAAATATTCTGAAGCATCGAAAAATTAGTACATGATGTAATACCAGGCGGGTTGAGGGCGTCGTTGCAACCAGCAGATTTGTGTTGGTTTAAAACATTTAAGTCGAGCGTACGAAAGACAGCAGAGGATTATCTGTCATCGAATTTAGTTACTCGGACAAGAAGTGGTGCCGTTAGACCGCCAGTCATTAAAGTAAGGGGTCAGTGGATCAAGCCCTTGGCAAAAGATTTATGTAGTATCATTTGAATCGTATTTTAAATGGAGAAAAAGATATTTTAGCGGATCAACAGTGGAGTGAAGGAACAAATTTTTCCAATATTGATGAATAAATAGTTTGATTTTTTACTTAAACTGAGTTAATCTCCCATGACATAAAATTTCAATACAAATTTTTATAATCCCCCGAGGGATTTACGAGTACTTTTACGATTTACGAGGTTTTACGGTACTTTTAAAATAAAATCTTTCATAATCTACCTGATTTTCAAAGGTCTGCAAAAGCTTCTTTTCATTCTGACTAAATTCTTGGCAGGAAAACTAAATGGTTTTAAAATTTACGCCTGAATTCAAATTCTTACTGCTAAATATGCTTGAAATTCTTTCATTTCTGAACTAATTAAGGGAACAATAATTCCTAATTTATACAATTAAAATTTAAAGAAATTTAACTCCTCTATAAAATAATAAATTTAGCAAGTTTTACCAAAATTGTCTGAATTTTCTGAATCAAAATAGTCTGAGTATTGTTCTTGTAATCTATCCTTTCGGTTGATTATCAGTGAGCTTTGTGGAATCTTTTTATTCTTACTATCAAAGAAATAATTCACAATGAAAAGGATTTTAAAGTAATAATAAAGTTTATTTTTATCATATTTTATTATATTATATTATATATCTTATTAAATTGATTGCCACCCATTATAGGAGAAACAAGTATATTTCGAAATAGAACCGAAATACTGTAATTGCAAAGGCTAGAATTTCACTTAAAGATCATATGGATTATACTGATGAAACAAGGAGACCAGTAAAAAAAGGTGGCCAACTGTGCACCCCATTGCAACTAATGGACAACTAATGAAAAATGGTTAGTTCATTTGAAAATTATTTTGTTATTCTATTATTCACTTTTGATTAATTAATTTATTCTCAGAGAATTTTATATATATATATATATATATATATATATATATATATATATATATATATATATATATATATATATATATATATATATATATATATATATATATATATATATATATATATATATATATATATATATATTATATATATTGGTAAAAATACAAAGCAATAAATGTAATAGATTAACATTTTATATAATATTCCTTCATTATAGAAGCAGTTTTGAACTTTTCATTTCAACCCAATTTCAAGAAAATTTAATTAATTTAATGACATTTAACTAATTTTTCCAGTTTTCCTTTCAGTCATATAAGATGTTAAGTTATTAGAACGAAAAAGAGTGATAATTAAAATATTAATTTATTTTTTTTATATATTTCAAACATTTACTGAATAACTTAAAATACTTGATGTATTTTTAAAAAAGTACCAAAATTAAAAACTAAATTTTAATAATACTAATAATAATAATATATATATATATATATATATATATATATATATATATATATATATATATATATATATATATATACACCTATCCCCCGATTTACACGGCAGATACGTTCCTGAGAAAAACGTGTAAATCGAAAATTAAAAATTTTCAAGTCAAAACCTTGTAAATCGAAAAGCTTGCAGAAAATGCATAATTTTGCTATTAACAGTTGTGATTTTTTTCAATATTTTTAGGTGTACACAGAAATAAAAATAAAATGCATTGACAGGTTGAAATATGTTAATATATTACGGAAACACTGTTTTTTTATTTAATTACAATACATTAAACAGAGAACAAAAATAAAACAATGGTGTTTTATTATCCTTCATCACTATCAGAAATTACTCTCATTCTTTTTTTCGGAATCGAAGGTTGGAATCATTTTCATCACTCGAAGTTATTTGTGCCGATTCGATGTTTGAAGCAGAAATATTTACATTCTGAGAGGTGGTAATAAATCGGTTATTAACAATTTGCTTCGAATTATTTGTTGTAAGATCTTTGTAAACTTCTTCATATTGAGCCAAGCAGCGATTTATGTCACGTTGGAATCGTAAAGCCCTTTCTACGTTTGTGTCATTTTGTATAAAATGATTACCCAGCTTTCTTCCCAATGCGAGTCCTTCGCGGATGACTTTAGCAGTGAATGTTACTGGTACTAATTCCTCTTCATCAGATTTTTCAGACTCACTTTCGCAAACTAAGTTAACTAAATCATCCTCACTTAGTTCTCTGCGATATCATGATCAGTAAAATCATCAAAACCTTCTCCACCCAATGAATGCGCCATCTGTACTATCTGCGAATATTCATCATTTAACGTTGAAATGGAATGTTCATTTTTGACTACATTTGGCCACATTTTTTTCCAACAGCTATTGAGCGTTGTTTTTATTATCTAATATTTATTATCTAATTGTGTCAGTTTGATTTTTAGATTGTCCAATTAAATATCGACTTTTGAAAAACAAGAAATTTGTTGAATGAAATAACTAATTGGAAATAAGCGAATTCTCCGCCAAAAATCAGTTATTTTTCAATGTTTTACATTAAATTATTTATACAAATTTTTATCTCAATTTTGATTCTCCATCAATGTAATCGAAACAATTTTGCAATATTAAAACAAATACTAATATTAATAATAAAAATAATAATAATGATAATAATTTCAAAGATTCGGTTGTAATTTTATAAATTCTTTTTCATTTCCAAAGTCTAATAAGTTTTCTGTAATAAAAATAAGTTTTATAAATGAAATCTAACTTCATCCACCCGTTAGATCTAATTGATTTCGAGTTATTCTCTCTTGTATTAATCCATTCTAGTCGAACAGAATTCTGAAACCATAATTAATTTATGAAAAATGAAATGAAAATACTATATAACTTTTCTTCATAATTTTCTTACTTCATTTATTAATTTAATAAAATTCTCATTCTGAGAAATTTTTCAAAATATCGGTTTTTGAACTATTTTTTTAATGCATAAATTTTGTGAAAATAAAAATTCTATTATTTAACATGACGAAAAAGTTTGATTTGTTAAATTTTCTAGAATTTAATAAATTTAAAATCGTTTCAATATTGTATTTTAATTAACTTTCTGTATTAAAGGAATTAAAAATTAAAATTTTTAAATTATAAATATAAAATATATAAATAACTTGATTATTAACAATTATACATGGTTTATATAGGTCTTCCACTCGAGGAGCAATTACATTTGAAACAACTTTGAAATATATTTCTCTTTAGTAAATAAATTGAGGTGTGGCCATCAAACTGATTTATTTTACAGAATAGAAAAAACATGAACTTAGACAGTAATAGGAAATACAGCAACTTTTTTATAGTAATCCTCCTCTATCATTCTGATATTTCGATTTCTTTACATTTTTTAATCTTATTAATGTTTATCATGAATAAATGCATTTATAATAAAGCATTATTTTACTTTATTAGTTTCAGAGATATATTGTATATTGTATATTTATATTTGACCTTTCTTCTTTACCCTTTCCTAATTACAAGGATCAAATATGTTTATCATATATTTATTGTATTTTATCAATTATTGAAGGAACATATAAAGGTTTACAGCATATCTTAAAGTGTAGTCTAAATAAAAATACGTTTAATAAATTTTATTGTACAATGCATTTATTTTCTTCATTTCTCATTAAAGAAATAATCTTATTATTTTCTAAAATTAACAAAATAGATTTGGTTTAATAATAATTTTATTATTATTATATATTTTATGTATAACCATATTTTCACGTTGAAGTCAACAACTTCCTGTACTGTTGTACGCCCGACTTCTCAAGGTTAAACTATAAGTCTATGACTTTAAATATGCTGTGCTCAGCTAATGTAGACTGAGTTTGACACTTAGACAAGTTAGGCTACAAGTTGATCTATGTCATAGGAAAAAGCAATTNAAATACAATGGGAAAATGTGCGTTCTACTTAGTCAGAAACAAATGTGACATAGAATAAATTTTTAAACACAGTTAAATATTAAATTCAAATTTGTATTTCGATAAATAGTGATATAATAATTATACCAATGTTAATTAAGTAAAACAAATTAAATAAATATCTCAATAAATAATATACATATATTTATTTATTTATTTACATTATATAAGACTTACACTGTTGGGAAATACTCGGTTAATTGTTGTTTTCACTGCATCAGGTATTTCTTCATAGGAAACTATATTGCTCAATCCCAAAAGCAATTCCTAAAAAAATTATTTTCAAATCTCTACAGATTAAAAATCTCATAAAATTATTATCTGATATATATTTAATAAAAATTATATTTTTTATATTAAATGTATTAGAATTAACATTTTATATTTAGGGATTTTGAAATGTATTACCAACTACAAATAAGATCGAATATTTAATCCTTTATGGGTCAAAAATCCGATAGGTTTCCTAACTAAAATAAAATGTTTTTTAAAATATTTTTTAAATAAAGAAAAATGTACTATATTAAATTGTTTTTGATAATTGCAATAAAAAATAATGGCAATACTATATTAAAATAAGATTTAATTTAAATTTAACAAATTTAGGAAAAAAACATCTGTTATTAATATTAATATTGTAATTATTAATATCGTAGGAGATAGAAGTGTGAAAAAATAACATGCACAAAATTGCACAGTATTATTTTACACATGCAGAATAAAATCATAATATTTGGACCAGTAAATTCAACATGGGTTTGTTTATATTTTTAGTAATACTTTATTTCCAGCTTGTCCGATTTTATTTTCATCTTCACTATTTATTTGTTTATAAATATAGAATTTACAGATTTTACCAAATTTCTATAAAATGAACTGGATAAGAATCAAATTTATGGGCGCATTGAGTGTTTAGTAATTAGTAATTAAATATTTTCAGAACGAAAATAATTATTTCTGACTCGAAGCACACTTTATTAGAACAATAAGACTCAACACAGTACGATTTATTGTGAAAAAGAAATGACAAGCATTACATTTTCAAATAACAATAGTCACGATATTATACCAACAATCCTTTCTTTTTGTTTAACTTTGGAGAAGGTAACACAATTGAAGAAGGACTCAAACTAATGCGAAACTGAATCGGTTGTAATCAATAATAATCTGTAAATCCTTTCTTTCTTTGGGTTTTTCTAATTTATTCTAAAAAATCCACAATTTAATTTAAATTACCTCCGAAATCTCCAAACTAAGCACCTGAAGCTTTTCCTAAATTAGATTATTTTCTCATTTACACTTGCAACCATAACAGAGCTTGTCAAGCTCAGAAATTCAATTTCATTAATGGCGTTAGTTAATTTATTAAATAACCTATACTACCTAAGGGCTCTCATCAGTGCAAAACTAATTACATTCATACTTATCTTTTTATTTGCTATTTGATTTCTTGATTTAACACATTTTTCTTTAAATTTTACAATTCCAATAGTTTTTTAGGATTTTGTTGTATTTTGATTTTTCATTGTTCTTAAATACTGGAGCACTTAATTTTTTATTTCTCAATGCTTTATACATGTTTTGGTCACGACACCCTTACGGAACTGACGAGCATGGCAGTCAGTATATTAATATTTTAATATGGACATTCTAGAGTAAAAAAAATAATTCTTGTAAAAAATAAAACAAAATTTAGAAAGAAATACATTAAAATTTATATTTTTTAATTTTTCTACCTCGGAATACATTAAAAAATATTTCATGAAGTTTTAATTCAATTATATTTTGGATATTTTATAAAAATAAGTTGTTTAGGAATCAAATATTTAGCGATAATATTTGTGGTAAGGTAGCAAGAATAAATTAAATAGAAATGAATAAAAA
>CAUHTR010007574.1:29043-96237 GCA_959609185.1 Schmidtea polychroa | reverse complement strand
TTTCAACATTCAATGGTTGTTTAGACAATAGTTTATCATTTTACCTATTCATCTGAGACTAAATTTTATTTAAGAGATCAAACGAATAAAATAAAAAGCGCTATTTTATAATTATTTTATTCATATTTTGATAAACTTTAATCAAGTGTAACGTTAATTCATTATTAAACTAAAAAATAGAGAAAAAAAGATTTTTTATTTTTGATAAATATTACTAATAAAAATTAATATTTTATGATAGGTTTTTCATTATTTCAGTTGAAACAAAAAATATTTTCAATTAAGTTTTAATGTGTGTATGTAATATCATTAAATTTAAGGAATTGGAATGAATTCGATCTTTTGTTCTGGCTCAAATGGTCTTATTGCATTATAAACATTGGCTTTTAATCAAAGTTTTGTTATAATATGCCTCTGTTTTATTTCATTTTAAATTTTTCACGAAATGTTTGAACCATGAATTTCAATCTTCGATAATAACATACTATGTTCGATGAATGATAAAATAGTTTTAAACTCATTTCGTAAAAATTTCTGTCTTAAATCCTTTTATAAAAGTAAATTACAAAATAAGTATAATATAAATAAAATTATTAGTATTATTATTTATTATTAATATTATTAATTTTAGTTAACTTTAGTTAATAACTCTAAATCTGATTTGCAAACTTCACGTGCTCTCATTAACTCTAAGATCAAATTATCAATTTCCATTCTAAATTAGTTAGTTTATATATGACTTATGTCTGTTAATCATGTTTGGGAATTTTTTCTCTGTTTTTCAATTTACCATATACTTCTCTCAAATTATATATACAATCGATTATTTACTATTTCAATTGTGTTTGTTTATAAACCATATGGTAGGATTTTATTCACAATTTGACTTTATATGTCATTATATAATACAAGACCTAAATACAATTAAGTTTTATTTTCAATAAAGTAACTTGTCATAATTCAAATTCACTTTATCAATTCAATCCTTTATAATTTGTTCATTTCAAAACACAATTATTGCTTTCTCCTATGGGAACGTATTCCTAAGGAATCTACCACTAACTTTATTCATAACAATTGTAAATTATTATTGGCAGTATTTTTTTTGAATCCCTCAATGTTCCTCCTAAATCGTCTCTTATGAATTTATTTTTCAATCACTACTGTGACAAAAATCAAATTCATTTGTGAGGCGTATCAACTTGTTTTCCAATCTTTCATTTGAATAAACACAAAAAATGTGAATTGTTTTGCCACTGATTAACCGGTTGCTATAATGTCTGTCAATATCCGGAGTTTTGTTTTCATTAATGCCATCAACAAAATTTTAATTAATAAATTTATTTCCAATTATATCATGGCATTGCCAAATGAGCTTCTTAAAAATTTAAAATTACCATATTTATCTTTAACTTCTCATTTGTTACCCGCTCATGCATTTCTCCTGGAAAAATTGATTTTTAATTTGTGAATAAATTTTAGCACTTAATTTACATTTTAAATTTTAATCAATTTTACTGTAAGTACAGAAAATTATTTACAGAAATTTATTTACACACGTTTTGTGCATTAAATTTTATTTGTACTAATTTATATATAACCTTAAACAATTTTGAATATTTATTTTTTGTTTTTGATGATGAGTAATTAGTATTTTTACATCTACAATTCCTAGATACCTCCATTAAAACAAAAAAATATGTGATGTACAAATATGTTAATTTTTAGCCTGTAATTCTATTAATTAATTTTTTGTCATTTCAAATAATATTTTTTATTTACCATTTTAATTCCATATTAATTTACATTTCATTATTAATTACACAATAAAGTCCATAACAGTTATCCAAATAATCGCAGGGCATGTACTAAATATAATTAATTTATTAAAAATCACTTTGAATAGCCTCTCAAAAATTTGCGAATATCAAAAAACATCGATATCTTTACTGATTCATAGTCAATGCGAATGTTTATTTCATTGCCCAATTTTTATGAACAAATCCCTGTATAAAATTGACTTAATCATGCAAAAATCAAAATATTCAAACACATTGGTTTGAGGCCAAATATTCTTTCTAGTTACATTTTTCAAGCTCTTATTCAATACAAAGAAATTTTGAAATAAAAAAAATCATATCAAACTCATTTTATTCTTCCAGACTTATTGATAATGTCTCAATTATAATTAATTTAAATTTTCCCTAAGCTGTTATTTCTACTGAAATCACACTTTCACTGAAAGCTTTAGGTTCTTGTACTTTCTTATAGATAGTTAATATTTTTTGAAATAATTTCAACTTAATTTCATTTTGTGAAATTATATATATTCTAAGTCAAGAACTTTCAATGTTCAACAAAAAAAAACTATAGGAAATTTTTATTTATTTATATTATTATAATGAAATTTCGAAATAATATGTACTAATGAATTTCACTTTTATATATTTTATTAAGCATTGATAATTAATTATTTATTTATAATTATGTATTAAGAATTAATTTAAAGTCATATAGAAAAGTAAATAATTTATAAACTATTGTTCGAACTTGATGTCATAAATTTATTATGTAATAAATACATTTTTAGGAAACGCATGTAACATACAAGCAGCATTCATATATACAACTCAATCCTGAATACGGTAGACATGCATAAATTTATTCATTCGTGTAAATTATAGAAAATATATTTCCACATCAAGTTCAATATAGAAAACCACTTAATTTTTGAATTAATTATCTATAAAAAAAATTTGATGCCATTAAGCATCATAAAATACGCATACGTTACCATAGACAAAAACGTATGTACAGATAATTAAAATTATTTTTATATGATTTTCTATTATTTTCTAACAATGGAATTATATATATTTTACATAAATTATTATTATTATTATTACTAATATCCAAATTTCAAATCTAAATGAAAACATTGTCAAAAAATTTAAGAAATGGGACTAAAAAGTAAAAATAAATAAATTATAATAGATAAAAATATTATAAATAAATATCAGTATTATTAAGTACGAATCTTATAATTTGAAAAAATAATTAACCAATTGAAATTACGCATTGAAATATTATCATGCTTTTAGACACACACAAATTATTAATTGGCACATCCTACTGAAAAATTAAAAACAAACCAGAAAAAACCAGAAAAAAACCTACAACTAAACACAAAGTTTATTTAGAAGCCTTGAAAATAAATTAGTTTTAAAAGCAGAATATATAATCTGGTCTAAAACAATTATTTTGTTGTGCCAGTTTTCAATTAGGTTAAAATAAGTTATATTTGAAAAAGGCGTAAATTCATTAGTAATTTTTCACAAAAAAAATTAGCTATAAAACTTGAGTGAAGAATATATTAGGATTCATATAAACCATATTGGATCCTAATCGCACTAAATTTTATGACATTTCATTAATAAATGAACATTATATTTAATCAGAAGATTATATAAAGGTTCTGTGGGTCAGTGTTAACTTCAATATTTAATTTTCGGGCATGTGTATATTGAATTTGCTGGGCTTACGAATTGTCAAAGAAGTGCAATGCAGAAAGAAAATAATAAAAAATAAAAAAAATAATGGAATTAAATACGTTATATTGAGCTTCAATTGGAAGGATTTTGGCTAACTGTTGCATAATGTGACTGCTGTTGGGGTTTATTGAAAGTAGCACATAAGAAATTTGGATGTGCAAAGAAATTTAAATATGTATATCGATAAAATTCCCAAACTTATAAAAGATTAATTAAAAATTTACGTATTGCGGGGAATATGGGTTTTGTATAGATATGAAATGATGAGACGAATACAGATATAAAACCAATAATGGGTCACAGAAAAAGATCAAAAAAATAGAAATTAGTTAAAAAATAAATAAATTATTTATTCATTATGCAGGAACCTCTGGGAAACAAGAAAATAATGTAATTAGTCCTCCTTCTAAAATCAATAAAGATGATTAGTTTTGAATTACCGAAACGAGATTTAGAGCAAAGCCGATAGGTGGTCGCCTATTTAAATGTTTTCAGCAAATTTTGGTTGCTGGTTAATTCGATTATTTAATAGCAAAATTTACAATAGGAAAACCAGTATAAAGAGAAACGACACTGGTAGACTAACGCCAGCGGCACATTGAACAAAAATACCAAAGAGTAAAGGAGTTAAGCTGTTTTCAATTCAAATTTTTAAAAAGGAAAAAGCATATCCAATCCCGTAGGGTTACCTACCTTATTGAATTTTTATAAAGAAGTGCAGATCGATTAAGAGTGTAATTGACAATATATTTTTTATTTTTTGACCATTAATAAATAACTCCGTGTTGGGTGTTATTTTACTAATCGATAAAAGACCACAAATAGTAAGAGTCAGTACAGTCTTTAACAATAATAACCTAGCACTGTGCGGATTTGGCAAGTAACAATGAAAGCGCTATTTCTCTTTTCTTGAAGTTGACTTTAAAGAAGAATTATCAGACTGCTACCTTATTTCAGTTAGGTCATTTAGGAATTATTAGGATTTGTTCAAAGTTAGGAATGCATAATTAGTAATTCATCATAAAGATCTTGGATTAGTTGACAATCGTATTTGTCATTTAAAAGATTGAGGGAAATATGGAAAGTTTATTCCTAAGCAAGAATATGAAGCTATTGTAATCTCAGTGTTATTTTTTGGATCATTCTGACCATCAAAGAAGAGAGCCACTTCCTTATTTTCCGTCGATTTTGACGTTCCATAACAGTTCTTATATTATCACAAATTCCTTCCTAAAGTGTCATTTTAATATTTTAATAAATTCATTCTTATTTTCAGTTAAAACTGCTTTCAGAACCTCGGGTTTTATATATCATTATTCTCTGGTCAGTCCTTTAGTTTGAAGATAATCCAGAGTGTAACTAGTTTCAATAATGACGGAATGTTTATGAAGTTTTATATTCAGTTTTTTAATACTAAAACTGACATCTAAGAAATCTTTCGGCTTCAAAATCAAAGAATGAAAGAAATTTGTAATAAATTTTTGTTTTAATGAAATTCATCACATTTTTTCCAGTATATCCATTTAATCACAAATTTAACTGCATATATCAAACATTTTTTATTTCTTTTCTATATTTCTATATTATTGAAATTAAATTAAAATTTTAGAAATATTGTTTAAAAAATGCAAAAAATGCGATTTGTACATGACATTTGTCGGCGAAAAACTTTAAATCAGTATTTTGACATCTCTGTCGCCAATAGTTGCTACTTTCGTGCTTTATTATTTACAAGAAAGGCTTAAATCGCATTTAAAGAGTTTTAATTTAAGTTACGTAAATATCCGCGCTTTTTGGTGGACTGAGTAAAATTTAAAAAAAATTACTTTAATTAAATAAATTCTAAAAATATTATAATTTGAAATCGACATGATTTTTGTTTTAAATATTAGAAATTAATCTATAATGTAGCAAAACTTTACGCAAGAAAAATAGGTAGAATCCTGTCGGTATAAATGATCTCATTGCAATTTGATACAGTTAAGAACTTTACATATTAATTCACTTCAATAATAATTATAAAATTTATGGTATAATATTATATAAATACTTTCAAGTGAATTAAATAATTTACCTTTCTGGTGTCCAGGGTCAAGAGAAAAATCCCAATTTTGTTTTACCAGGTTGTATTGTTAAAGGTTATTATAAAATGTTTGTTTAAATATTTTTGTAAATTTTTTCAAATATTTCAATAACAATTAAACTCCGACAATGACATTGACACCGGATACCAGCGGATTAAATAAAAAAAATTGAAATATTTCCAAGTTTTTTTTATTAAATGAAAATAATGGTTTTATTTTTTAATATTTCACACGAATAATTGTAAAAAAATTATAATCAAAATTTTAATTTTATTCAATTTAAAAAAATTTTAAATCATTTAAATTGTTTTTCTAAATTACAAATTTAAAAAATTTACCCTTTCAGTATTTTCCAAACATGATTCTGACAGCTTTCTTTTCATAAGGCAACAACAAGCGATTGGCATTGTAGAAAAATGTAACTTGCCACTAAAAATATATTCTGTTATTTTCATTTTTTATTAAATTTTATTTTTATTTTTAATTCATAAAATCTAAAAATAATCAACAAATTTCCGTTTTTATATATTCCTAAATGCATCCAGTTATTTATAATATTTTGCACTTACTAATAGTTTTACACAGACAAATCGATCGACCAATAGTCGTTGAGAAAAGTACAATAATATTTAGAAATCACTTTAAAATAGATACACAAATCAATAATTCGGTTTCACTAGTTGTTAAATTGAGATTTCGTTGAGATCCAATTTTGTCCAGATATTGCGTTTTTAATTTCTTGAAAAGTTGTAGAGACAATAACTTCTTCTTAACAATGATAAGAAAAGTAGTGAATCAATTTTAATTTTATAATTCCAGATTCTGATTGGTTAGTTTTCTATTACTGAGTTGGTGTGTATGCAGGTACTGCCTGGTTGTAATTCTGTAATTCTATAATTCTGTAATTACTAACTACTAGTTCCTCTGTCAGTGAGTGTGTATTTTGTTGGTGTGCTTTACCTGGGAGCTAGAGTTGCCTTTACCTCTCTCATCTCGTTTTTAACTTGTATATGAGGAGCGCCTTTTTTAAATGTCATATAATTTTTCGGATGCGAGTACAGACTCGATTGATTGGTGTGTTTGAAGGTAATACAATTTTGGAGTTTTCTATAGTGGAATTTTCAATTGAAAATGCCAATATCAATGAAAATTATTCGGCTTTTCTTTAATGATACAAATTCTTAAATGTCATCTTTTTATTTTTTTTCCCCTCCTTATATTATTATTAGGTAACTAATAATTATTTTGCGTGAACGAATGGATAGGAAATTATTTTTGATATCGAAACAGTTGATTTCAACTTGAATTATTATTTCGTTTTACATTCCAAATTTTTGGAATCATACAATTCGTTGAATTATTTTCTATATGTAGACATAAATTTTCCTCGTAATAATAAAAATAAAATTTGGACGTTTTTGGAGGCGTCCAAAAAATAAATAGTTAATTAAATAATTAATTAAATAATTAAAAAGTGATTTGAATTGAAATAATATTATAATAATTTATTTTTGTCTGAATAATTTTTTTAATATATTAATAAAATTTCAATTGAAATTATTTTTACCATTAGGCTATAAATTGTCTTCACAAAATTTAATGGTAAATAAAACATTTATGGAGCCACCTAAAATTATAAGTAAAAAAATTATTTTATGTTTACATTTATTTTTTAATATTTATTACACAATTAATATTTAATTTAAATTATTATCACCATTAAAAATATATTAATTTATAAATTAATTATTCAGAAAATGGGTAGTTTGAACTGCAATTAATTAAATAATTAATTTGTTGATATAATAAAAATTTTTATCAGTAATTAAATTATTTTATAAGTATTGAAATAAAAATCATCTTAGAATGGTCGGTAATAAAAAAAATCAGTATTTTAAATATATATCCAGTTTATTTATTATTTTAAACACACTAAGTTAAATGCAATAATTAATTTTTAATTTTTCATCTGATTTATTCATTTCTTTACCGAGTGGGATATAATACTCGTTCAAATTTTCACGTAACTTGAATGTGAAAACTTTAATATTTTTTGCCAATTAGTAGGTTTTTGTCCATATTTTAGCTATTTAGTAGATGAGTCAATAAATATTTTATCATTGCTTTCATATTGTTTTGACCATTTTTCGATAGAATCAAGGCACAATTGCATTCGTGCCAGTTTTGATGTGTTGAAACCCAGATGTTTTTCAAATATTCAACGAAAGTATTTCAATTTTTCTCAGTTTAACTTAATAATTGGAAACTCGGGCTTCATTTCTATTTCTTCAAAATCAAACAATTTTTTATTTCTTCTTTGATTCTGCTTCAAATTATACACCAGCCGAACATTGATGAGCTCTTTGTTTTGCTTTATTAGATCTATAACAAACCTTTGCCCCATCATCAATACTGTTTGTATAACTGAACCTCCATATATCTTCAGCGTTGACAAAATATATTACATGCTTGAAATAATTAACAATAAAACTTTTTTTTTGTTTCGATGACCTCGATGAATTATTAATTATACTTCTTCGCTATTTTTCATGTATTTTCTCCATACTCATTAGTACCTTAAAAGTGCATTTTAAAAGTGATAGCTTAATCGCGTTGTCTTTGAAATTGTCAATAGTGACATTTCTATTTCAATATCAACAATTGTTTTATTGTTACAATATTCATTGTTTTTATTTACATGAAGAAAATACTATTTGATACTATTTTTATATTTTTTATTTATAAAATTGTCATTTTTTGTACAGTTTTTTCTGATCACAGGAATTGTTTAGTAAACTCAATTTATTCAACTTCTGAGAATTTCAGGATGATTTAATAATTTCAGATTTTTCACTTGGAATGTTTCGTTTGGATTTGGTAAGTTATACATGTTGACATGTTGAAAAATGAAAAACTAGTGATAAGAAATTACTATTTGGATTATTTCACCATAATAATTGTAAATTGTTTATTAATTTTATAGAATGTAAATAATTGTAATATTACAATAGAATTTGCAATAAGATTATAATGAAATAAAAATTCACCGGAAAAAATCAGTAAAAATATGCAGTTATTAAAATTGCGGAAAAGGCTTACATTTTCATATGAATTATATTCATTTAAATTAAAACAAATTCACTTGAAGAAGGCAGTGCCGAAAATTTGTGAGTATCAACAAACATCGATATATTACTGATTTATAGTCTTCAAGCTCTTTTTTTAATAAATTCAATGAAAAAAATAATCAGTAGTGAAATTGGGAAAAAAAATTCTTATAATAAAACAATACTGTTTTTATTAAATATATTATTTTCTCTTTTTTATAAAAAACAGTATACATATTATCATTTCCCATATATTTTGATGTAATTATTGAATATATTATTTTGCTTTGTATTTCAAGTTTTTCTAGAGAAAGATTGTTAAAATTCATTGTATTTTATGTACCGGAACATATAAAATAAAATATTTACAATAAAATCTGATATTTTAATATAGAATAATGAAAATTTATTAAAATACCAAAAAAATAATTTCTTAATCAACTGTTACTTTGACAGTTAAAGGATACATCACATTTACGAATACGTCAAATCGGCAGTGGACTTGCATTTCCAAGGATTCGGCGTAGCACTTAGACCAAATAAGCTTATGACTAAAATGTAATTTGCTAGATTTTACGTTTCAAAATTTTTTAAACTCTCTTAAGAGTCTAAATGTTTTGCAGTACCATTTTCTAATGAAATCAAAATTTTTTGTTTTAAACATAAATTAGTATTTCTTGTATCTTGATTGTTACCATTAGAGAAAATCCATAGAAGGGTAATCCTAAATTGGAAAAGTATTAAATTTATTAAAAATATAAAGTTTTGGACAGGCTAGGGAACTAAATTTAACAATTAGATTAAAATTGTCAGACACTTCGATCCTATCCTATAAATCAAGTTATCATGTTGATAATAGAATATACTTAAATTTTAAAGGATTACGCATTATTGGCATCTTCATATGCAATAATACTCAATTGTACAAATTACGATTACGATCCAAATTAAACATTAGAAATAAAATGAAAAAGTTCTCTAATTGAATCAAACCTAATTAATTAAAACAACGATTTTAATTCGATATTCGAGGTTATTTGTTACAATCTAAGAAACTCAATCTCACCCTTAATCGAATTCATAGAATTTGTGACCAGGCCCCAATACTGATGATAGCCAACCAATCTCGAAATAAATATACTATTATAATATCTCATTGAATTTTACATTAAAAAGTTTAACATCCATTTCAATTAAAACTTTTAGTTAAATATTAATCAGTGATATGATTAATTTTTTACTTTGCAAATACTACTGATAATTATAGACAATATTTATTTCAAATGAATTGTTTTAATGATTGCAAAAATAATTGAACGGAAAATTTTTTTGAAAATGGGAATTTCGTATTTCCAAATATAAAGCGTTAAAATTATAAAAAATAATTAAAAGTTGTAATAATATTATTAAAACACACCAGCCAAAAGGAAGATTTAGATTGTTAATAAATTATTACATTAAATTTTTTACGTTGATTTAAAATTCCCCTTATATTACAATATTGTAAGTAATTTTTGCACCAATACCATAATAATAGGAAAAATGAAAAATAGATAAAAATTCAATTAGAAATTTGAAACAAAAAATTTATGAAACCAAGTACAAAAATAAAACGGTTCGATTTAATATCCTTTTCGTTCAATTTTTCAATTTTCAATTTTTCACACAATTTTATTTATTTACATTTATGTCATTTAACTGCTATAATTAATGTAGTGTTTCCAAAAAAAGTTACGATCCAATGATTTTTTCCTCCAACAATAACAACATTATATTGACCATACAGAAATAGTGGCTTTCACAGAATGAAACAAGAATTTATTTTTATTTTATCCAAAGATCAAAAAACGAAAACAGATCAAAGATGACCAAAAAAATAAAGATTTTACTGATTAAACAGGAATTTCGCTCAAAAAATATTAATCGGCCCATATTTTCCATCGAATGCTATAACAATCTTTGGAATAAGAAATATATGCGTGACATATGATAATATTAATTAATGTTGATAATAAATAATTTTTACTCTCTATATTAACTTAGCGTTTGATTGATTGATTTTGCCACGCAAATTAATTTAAAAAATATTGATATGTCAAATATAGTGTTACTTCCTTATTTCAATATAAATTCTTATCTATTCATTAACTTTGGAAATAAGAGATAACATAATTATATCTAAAATATGTAGAAATTAAGAGAGCGAAATATAGAGAGTTTCCAAAACCATGTTTTTTATGGTTGATTGTTTTTCAAAAAAAATTATGAAATTTGCTTATTTAAATTTTAAAATAACAGTTAATCATAATAGTAAGTAGATAATTAAACTTTTTATAGAAATTATTTAAGATTAGTTTTTACGAATGACTTTAGTGTACTTTTATTTTTAGATTAATGTTTTGACGAAACTAGTGGATGTAAGACCTTGCTTTGTAAAAAATGTGACCAGTTCTAGGTGGTCAAAAGTTATCATTAACAAAATTGTACAAATTGCAGCAATAAAGGACTTACAAATATAAAACTCATTAAAATATAGTGAAGACATCAAAAATTTTCCGCTTCAAATAGTTATAGTAAAGGCAATGTTGCATGATAGAATATCAAAAATGTTATCCCTGCGAGAATTCTCTGACCTTTTATTAGTAAAATTGTCAGCTATAGCTGTAGCAGTTCAAAATATTACTTTTTGATTTTATGCTTTCGCTGCGAGGTAGGAACGAATAATAAATTACATTATGTATACTCTGTCAAAATGCAAAAAGTAACTTCATTGGGTGTAATGGAAGTTTTCAAGCATCCTTTGGGGGTTTATTCTTATCTAGCTATTCATCTGACCTTTTAAAATTGTTATAAAATTTCTATTTTTATTCTATTCAAAAATGGTTCGAAAGATGTGAAGAACATTCATTAAGTCAGTACAAATTGTTTATGTTGGGGAGTTCACGATGAACCCAGTTATCTATCTTTTTGACTTTCTTTATTGTTTAGAGATGTCCTAATATTGTTGTATGATCAATTTGTATTCTTTGTGCAAGTTGCCTCAGCTGCACTATGTTTAAGTTTGAACTCATACCGAATTTCGATGCGTATCTCATTAGCTGCCATTTTGGAATTAAAAATAAAAAATTATTAGTAAATGTGACGTTTCAAAAAAATATAAACTAATAAAAATAACACTGATGTATTTATCTACTTGACCTTTCTAACAATTAATGTTAGAAAATTAGATCAGTATTATCAACATAAATTGAGTACAAAAATCCGACATTTCATATGGACCAACAAGGCCGGATTATCCATTGTGTCAACTGTGCCGTAGCACAGCGCCCCGGCCCCGAAAATATAAAAACAATAAAACTCGTATTTTTGATTTTCCATTATCAGACTCCGTATGCGATTTTTTTATTTAAAAAATAAATACGTCATGACAGCATCACCTGTTGTTACTAGCAAGAGAAAATATTAATTAAATAAATAAATCAGATTAATATTAAAAAATATTTAACGACCAATCGGAAATAAAAAATGTCGGACAAACGTGTTTTTCTAAATGGAGCGCTCAAACGTAAGCAAAAAGTTGAAAAGAAAGAAAAAAAATTAATTAACAGTAAGAATATGAATTTTTTTTTAAATTGGGATTTACAACGAACACTGTTCATTGAACATCATAGAAACTGATGTGCTCTGTTCAGATTCTCAAAAGTTAAACATAGCTTCCGAAGAAGCTGAAATGTTATTTAACTCTGAAGGAATTCATGAAAAAAGACAATGGTGGTGAAATTCATTTTATTCATCTTCAAGTTAGTCAAGTGGCTGAAGCGACTGAAGTCGAAAATCAAAATACATTATTGAATATTGAAGAATCTTAACGGAATGCTCGTGGCTTGGCAATGGTTGAATTTAGTAATGACTGTGCATTGTGAACTAACATTTCTGATAATATTCGTTAATTTTGGATTAGAAAAGGTAAAAATGATTGCCAAAATTATGATGATGATGATTTCGAAGCTTCGGAGAGAATTTATCCCGATGGTAGAAAGCGAAGATTTTCACAATATCATTTATATGGAAAACATGTATCTCGTAAAAATATTTTACGTTCGTGGCTGCTTTATTCACCCTCAACTGGAAGTGTATTTTGCTTTTCTTGTCGACTATTTTAGTCAAATTCAAATTTGCATTTGCTTCATACGCTCAGTTGAAAAATCATTTTATCAATCTAAGGAAAGGTTTTTGAAGTTTCTGTCTTTGGAAAGACATACTGGAGAAACACTACCCCTAATTCCGAAATTTAGTAACCTCTATAATCTAAAAAAATCAATAAATTTATAGTATGGGAACACACAAACTTACCTGTGTGTAGAAATTTATTGTTCCGAAATTTAATAACTTTAATAACTTTAGGAATTGAGAAGGTGACAGAAAAATAATTGAACATACCAACACAAAACACATAATGAAAAATGCATGCAAATTTATTATAGCGTTTTTTGTTCTGAAATAAATAACCATTAACCAATGTCTTTTTGGCTTATGAACTTGAAGTCAAGCGAATGATAATTCAAGTAAATAAAACTTTGATTTCTGATTTGTTTGGATTTGGTTTATTCAAATACCTTGTTAGGTTTTTTAAACGAAATTGGTGTAGATATAGCAAATTTTCGTGGACAGTCATAAGACAACGCGGTAAAAAACGCAGATAACAAATTATAACAAACCTACACATATTTATCTTATATCAATGGAATATGAATTTAGACATTCTAAGAGATTACATTAATAAACCATAAAAATTGATGAAAAGTACTGTGAATTTAGGTGAGCCTAAATTTTATCAAGTCATTTCTTTTCTGGTTTTATTGATATTGAAACCGTCATTAATTAGATAAAATCAACCGAAAAACTGAATTCTAGAGACAGAAAATTTTCACCGACAAAGATCTAATTAACTATTCCATTACTCAAGAGTAAGCGTGACGCAGTCCTACGGTTTCTTCAATGAAATGAAAATATTTCAAGATATAATTCTTGACAGTAAAAACAAATGATTATAAACATTAAAAATAATTAATGAATCTTTCAAATTCCTTCAATGACTGTGAAATGCTATTTTCAGTTTTAATTAATTTATTAACTTTGTGATTTTATAAACTTTTATCAGTTTTTATCCTTTATTTTCATTTTGACTATAGATCAAAATTCTTTTCATTATGCAAATTAATTTTGAAAAAGCTAGTGCTGAAAATGTGTAATACATTTGTTGGGTATTTTGTGTAAGTCGGTATCAATGTCTGACTCTTTGGAGTGCTTTTATTAAGCAAATCGAACAACCAATCACAATAATATTTATTCGAAATTACCACAATTACACTTCTTATTATTTACACATTTTACTGAACCAATTTCCGTTTACACCACTTTAACTAACTATTTTTATTCTGCACACTTTTCAATTTCAAAAAATTAATCTGGCGCAGGGATATATCGTTCAACGGGAGATCTCTCTTTCTTGTACTCAAATTGATTTGGTTAGCACTAATTATCAAATTCACTTTCTATTCCCTTTCAATTTACTGAGGTTCTTTCTTAGACCAACTGGCAATTCTGTTGACTGAACTGTTTTTATACCAATCCCATAGTTTCATTATTTCCCCATCAAATTAATTTTGTTATTTTTGGGTATCTTTTCTCCGGCCTTCCTCTTGCCAACCTAAATGGGTTTGAGTTTGTAGCCTTCAGGTCTCCGGGCAATTTACTTATTTTTGACAACTTTTCCGTCGGATAATTTAATTTTCCTCATTCCCGATTTTGACAGTACCTAATAAAATAATAATGTTGATCACTCGTGTTTTCTCACACAACTCGGGTTTTCCATTTCCTTCTAACGACCCCCATTAGCTTCATTTTTATTATATTTGAACTTCGGCATCCACCCATACCAATTTTCCCCTGAAAATATTAATTTTTAATTTGTTTTATTTTTTAATTAATATTTTTTACTTTTAATTATTATTATGAGTTTGATGTTTTTATTGATTTTCACTTTGTTTTTGTGCCTATTTCATCGAACGCCAACACATTGAAAAATACAAATTCGTAATCGTAAAAAGAATAAATGAAATGTTAATACTCCATGTAATACAATTTATAATAGGGGCAAAAAAAGATGTAATTTTGGGAAACCTAGGTACGAAGAGATTTTCAATATATATAACATACAATAAATTAATTAGCTCAATTATTTAACGAGACTGATTAGTCTTTTCGAATGACTATCTCCATCTTCGACTCAGTCTCCTCAAATACGTTTTCTTTAATTTGAAAATTAATTTTATTATTTATAATTACTATTTTTAGTTAACTACTTTAAAAATTACTATTTATTATTTTTCCAACCGTTACAAAACAACCATAACAAACAAACATAAATTCTAGTTTATTATACTATCATGTATACCATGTAAAAAACTTGACTATATCCGATATCGAATCCAGTAACGTTTACAGTTAATAAAATTTATATAATTCGTTTTTTAAATGTATAATATCTATAGTCTTTTTATTGAAGCTGATGATGACAAAAAAACAGTCGAAATATATCGTAAAACGAATATTTTAGTGGCGCTTTCTTATAATCAGGCCACTGCATGTTTATTTAATTATTTATTCAAAAAAATAAATATTTTAATTTTGACTAGCAAATGTTAATTTATTAGAAATCTTGTAAATTTGTGAAAAAAATATCTTTCAATAGATAATATTTCTGGAAGGCATTCTTGAAGAATATCGTTGATTTACACATAAAATTTGAGAACAATTACAAAACTGCCACCGGTATTTAATTTGTTGTCGCAATACTTGAAAAATTCTTATAAAAATTAACAGTAAATTTTATTCATTCTTTCAATTTTGTGAGCAATATTTATCCTTCTGAATGGAATACGATTGTTGAGTTAAAATTAATTAAAACATTTCTAATTTTCTGTAATAAAATTCTTTATAATTATTATTTTGAGTTTTGTCATATAAACAACAGTTAAAACTGTCATACTCATCAAAGCTTCAGTTTCTTGACATATTGTTTCCCACGAAATTGGGTTTAAGGTTCGATTTATCTGTCCTTTATGAACTCAATTCTAATTTGCTGAAATAATACTTTTTAAGGTTCCTTGATATAAAATGGTTATTAGAATATTTAACAAGTTATGTAATGGCAAACTTGATCACTGATGGGTTACAAATTGTATATTGTTTGTGTATTTATAAAATAGAGTAACAATTACGATTTTAAATATATAAAACATAATATAAAAACAATGTTGGAACAGTTGTTAAAAATGTTATTATCTTCTCTTTGTTCTTTATATCTCAACTGCATCCTTAATTTTATTCTACTCCCAATTGTATCTGATGTTACTATTCCTTTATTTATCTTTATTGTGCGTCCTAGAAGATGATATGCTTTGCAGTTATTTTCAATTCTAATTTTCAAACGATTTCTTCTAGAATCCTCAAATGAGTCTTCATCAGTACCACAAGAAAATAAAGATAAAATTAATTTTAGAAAATCAGCCTAATAAAATTTAATAAATCTTACCTTTTTGAAAAAAAATTATAACTGCTCTGAAATATTACCTTTTCATTTCATTAAAAATATTATTAACATTAAAAATTAAAATTACTTAAAAATCAATAAAAATAAGTAAATTTAGTGACATAATAAGTAAGGCAAAATTTACTTTATAAATGCAAAAAATATTTGCATTTATAAAGTTTCAGTAAAAAAGTTATTTGTTTTAATTTTAACGATATTCAACGTGAAAAGGAAGCGGTTTTGGCAACTAACCTAGTAAAATTTGATTGAAGTTTCTCGTAATTATTCATGCTTAATTGATGTGCTCGAAAAATTTTAAGACAGTGAATATTCAATCGAAAATGGCTTCAAAACATTAAATTTGCTCGAATGTACTAATAATCTAGTGAAAATAAAAGAATATTTAACACAGAGGCTTGCTGCTAATGATATAAATACATTATTGAAATGTGACAACATCGAAATCTCACCAGAGGAATACTTGCTATTAAAAGATTGCCTGCCTACATCTATACTTGTTGAAAGAAGCTTTTCAATGCTTAATTGGGATCGAACCTTTGATTGTGAGAATATTTTCTCATATTTTTCACATTATTATAATTCCAAAGTAAAACTGGCAAGCGATTAAATAAATTAACTAACATAACTTGGAATTTTTTAACACATGTTTATTTTTTATTTTAAAAATTAACATTAATATCAATCATTCATAAATGCAAAATCTTTCGGAAAAATGCAAAATTCTCGATTGATAAATGTAACATTTTCAATTTTCAATGCATGTTCTTCCTTGCCCTAATAATAAGCATCTAGATGACATTGTTTTAGAATTTTAATAATATCAATAAATGTACGTGTTATAGTCACAACTGACAATAAATTAGATCCATGACATCAAGTAAGCTTTACTACACCCGTTTACAGTGAACAAATGCATCTACACCTAACTGCGAAAGTTAACATTGTCTATAATACACCTAATTCCACATGTTAAAAGTCTATAATACATGTTGGTGTGTTCATCAGTTGATGACTCACCATTTATGAGAGTGTTTATTTAATTTTTTCATTTCAATTCAATTTTATTTATGGTTTTAGAAGTAAGTTTTTTAAATTTAAGTATATTTTAAGGCTTGAATTTTGATTTTATATAATTATGAGAACATTATTCAAGCTCTTAAATATTACTTGTAATCAGCATTTATAATATATTTATAATATATTGATAATTAAATTTCAGGTGTTTTTTTTAGGTATTTTATGCTATGAATTTGGAATTATTTCAATAAAATGTAAGTAAGATATATTTTTAACTAAAAAGAAATAAAATAATCATCAAACACATTTATTTTTTTAAGACATTTAGGCGTATGTGGATAAAATTGTTTTCTAAGTTTTTGTAATCTTCTTTCTCCAGCTCATTTTCAATAGCCTCTTTGACGATGTAGACGGATTTTTTCATTTTCTAAAATTCTATGACAATATTATTTTTTTAAAATAAGTTATTAAAATTTACGATTTTCGATTTTTTTTCTTCAATTCCAAAGATGTCGATGGAACTTGTTGAATATCTTCACACAAAGGCGTTTGACTAGAAATATCTGATATGCTGTAAAATATTTTAATTATTTGTAATTAAATAAAAAAAATTCTTACATTGTCAGATCTTCACCTTCGCAAAATGGAAATGTCTCCAAAAGAAATATCTGAAAATCTAAAGAAATATTAACTTCAAAAATATTTCATAAATAGATNTATCTGAAAATCTAAAGAAATATTAACTTCAAAAATATTTCATAAATAGATCTTACGATGTTTTGTCGTCCATTTCTCGAAAACTCAAAGTTGAGTTGTCAGATTCAAAATCCAAATTTTTTTCAGCCATGAATTTTAATAATTTTAAATTAATGATATGTTAACAGTATGTTAATGACTCTCTACTTTCGGAATAAAAAAAGCTATATTAAATTTGCGTGTATTTTATATTATGTGTGCTGTGTTTATATGTAAAATTATTTTACTGTCACTTTCTCAATTCCTATAATAAAACTTTTAACATTCGGAACATTAAATTTTTGCACACAGGTAAGTTTGTGTGTTGCTATAATATAATTTTATCGATTTTTTTTTAGATTATAGAAACTTTTATATTCTGGATTTAGGTGTATACGTTGGTGTGCACACCACCTGAGGTGAGTCACCAATTATATGACAATGTTAACTTAATTTCATTTTTTCAAATTTTCAAAAATCGTTTTAAGGTAAGTTTTTGAATTGAAGTAATTTTTAGGACTTGAATTTTGATTTTATATAATTATGAGATCATTATTCAAGTTCTTAAATATTACTGTTAGTCAGCATTTATAATATTGATAATATATAACATTGATAATTAAATTTCAGGTGTTTTTTTAGGAATTTTATGGTATTTTATTTGGATTTATTTGGAATGGATAAAATATTTTTTAAGTTTTTGTAATCTTTTGAATTTTGTCTTTTTCTGTAATTATATGAAAATATTAATTTGTAAAAATAATTTTTTAAAATTTATGATTTGCGATTTTTTTCCTGCAAATTCAAAGATGTCGAAGGATCTTCTTCAATATCTGTAAATCTAAAGAAATTTTATATTCTAAATTATTTTATAATTAAATCTTACGATGCATTTACTTATTTTCCCTAAAGCTCAAGGTAGAGCAGTCAGAATCTGATTCAAAAGATTTTTTGTACATAACTTTTTAAATTATTTGAAAATATTGATATGTTAATTATACACCAACCGGCATTTGATTATCATCAAATGGCCATTGATTTGCATATTTAATAATATAAATATTAACTTACCTATAATAAATGTGTGTGTGACATTGAATTAGCTAGGTGACATTGAATTAGCTCTTACACTATAGAAAAATAGAAAAAATTGCTGTTGGAAGAAAAATAAATAAATACATACAAACACGGTTCACAAATTTTCTATAATATAAAATACACACTATAGGACATTGATTTATCATTAGGACATTCAATTAGCTAAATATTTTCATTTTTAAAACAAATTATTATCAAAATGTTCGAAGATATTTCAGAAGCTTCTTCAGAATCAACAATTCCATTTCAAGAAATTCATAGAAATGTGTAAGTTTTTCATTAAACTTTAATTATTTTTTTAAAATTGATATAGAATTACCATTAAAAATAGATAAAGAATCATTAAATCCATGGAAGATGGCCATGATTATTATGAATTAGGCCGTATTCTTGGAATTAAGCGGAATACAGTAACCTGCATTATTTTGAAATATAAGAAGACTGGAATTTTATCCGCAGGAACAAGAGGAGGCAATCGACCAACAATTATCACAACAATTATTGGTCAGGAATTATTTAACTATGTCGAAAGAAATTATTATTCGACATTAAATCAAATGAGATTGTTTTTATCTACAAATCACAATGTAGAAATTTCCACAACATCAATATCCAGGTACCTGAAAAATCAATTATTAACCTTCAAAAGGATCAGGCCTTGTGTGGAAGAAAGAAATTCAGATAGAATATTGGACATTCGGCAGACATATGTTACACGTCTGCTTGAAGAAGGTTGGAGGAGCAGTAAATCTATTTATATAGATGAATGCTCTTTCAATACATGGACAAACAAGAGATTCGGAAGATCTCGAGTAGGCACTCGAATTTACAGCAATGTGCCAACAAATCAAGGTCCCAATATTTCATTAGTTTTGGCAATATCCAAAGATGGGCCAATCCATTCACAAATCATCATTGGCTCTTTTAGAAAGGAATCATACCAGTCATTTATAACAGAATTGACTGAGAAACTGAATGGCTCTGGATTCATTTTGATACACGATAATGCATCCATCCACAATAATGTATTATCTTTGAACAATGACATAGAAAAGTTGCATCCATATAGTCCATTTTTGAACCCCATCGAAAGTGTGTTCAGCAAGATTAAAAATGGGGTAAGGACTAAAGTTTCCTCGGCTAATGGATTTTCCAGGATGAGTTTCAATGACATTTACCGCAATATCCCAAGCAGTTATCGAGGAACTTAGCAAACCAGATTATAGTAATTTGAAAAATTACTATAATCATATTAAAAGGTTCTTCCCTAAATGCTTGAAGAAGCAGGATATTTTAGGTGAATTCTGAAAAATGTAATGTATATTATAATAAATAATTAAATATCTTACTTCTTTATTCATTATTTTAAAAAAAATCTTAAAATTAACTAAAATCCAAAACAAAGCTTATTTGACAAAGCTAAATGAATGTTAATTAAATGATAATTAAATGCGCTTTGGTGTATGTTAATCAATGTATATTTCGCATGAAAAACACTTTACTTAATTTTGTATGTATTTTTCATTATGTGTGCTGTGCTTGTATGCTTAATTATTTTCTCTCACTTTTTAGATTCCTATAATAAATATGTTAAATTTCGCAGCATTAAATTTCTACACACAGGTAAGTTTGTGTGTTCCTATAATATATATTTATTGATTTTTTTATAGATTATAGATAATGTTATATTTCGCAGTTAGGTGTATAATACAGGTTGGTGTGCACAACCAATTATAGATGCGTCACTACAGTACATGTATCTGATGAAATAGTTATTTTAATGAAATTATGTTTAATTTAAGATAAACTATTTTAGCCATTTTCGAAATGTCTTTCAAGTAATTTTTTTTATCTAAAGTAAATTTTTTTATGAAATTTTATGAAATTAATTGGAATTATTTTGATATAATGTAAGTCAGATATATTTTAAACTATAAATAAATAAAGTAATCTATTTATTTAATCTGCTACTTCTTTTCTGTTTGCAAATTTCTCCATAATTTTATATCTGTAAATTATTGTTCCAATCGATTGTTTGGTGATTCTAGGTAATCAGCTAAGTTCTTCGTAATTTTCAACATTTCAAATGCATTAATTAGTCGAATTTTGTCATGTTCTATTAAAATACTAATATTAAATTTATTAAAAATTGAAGATAAATCTTTCGAAATAATGTCTTCATTATCTATACAACTCAAAGTTGAGTTTTCAGAATTTTCGTCAAAAATATTTTCGGTCATTTCTTTCTAAAGATTTCTAAAATTGCCTTTAAATGATTTATTATAGTACGTTTATTCATTACAACGATTCTACATATCGAAATTTTGCATGTAATTTTTATTATGTGTTGTGTAAATAAATAAAACAATGTTTACAATAATAAGCATTTATAATTAATTTCAAC
This sequence comes from Schmidtea polychroa, assembly GCA_959609185.1. Classification (NCBI taxonomy): domain Eukaryota; kingdom Metazoa; phylum Platyhelminthes; order Tricladida; family Dugesiidae; genus Schmidtea; species Schmidtea polychroa. Next base: position 74,626 of record CAUHTR010007574.1, on the reverse strand, counting down.
CAAAAATTCTCATTGCATAAGCCTTTATAAGGTTTTTCGTATTAAACCCCCATTGAATTGGATGGAATAACTCGATTTTTCCTGGATATGGCACATATTTCCACATAAATTGCACACCTGATATGCTGTCCTGATAATAGTTTTTTGAATTCTCTTTTGTTTGATTTCCTTGTTGATTACCCAACTCGAAATTTCTTTAATTAATCAATTACCTATTTACTGTTTTTCACTCCCTTGCCTTTTGAACCTTTCTAAAATTATTCTAATAAATTCAATATTACCATCATCTATCCCCTATCTAATCTATACCTATGTTATAATTAGTCTATACCTATTCATATTCAAAATTTATAGTTTATTGATTTTCTGTAATTTTGGATTCTTCGTCATTCAGTTTTTAATTATACCATATTTTGACTGTTTCCAAAATATTTAACTTCCTTGGAAATTATGACCTTTTAAGATGATTTAGTTTTAGAATCCCAAAAATATGTCCACCTTAAAAGTTGACATGTATATCTCAAACAAACTATCAAAAAATTGAATAAGGAGTAAATGAATTCAAAATCATTGATAGATCAGAGATTCTTTACCATTTCTTCGAATTTTAAAGTTGAATAGTTGATAATAAAAAGACCATTTTTCTTACATATCAAGTGATGGCACATATCAACCAATCAGAATTAAGTAAGGAGTTAAAAATTAAAACAATTTAAACAAATTACACACAACAAATCAGATATCAACTTTACTTTACTCTTCAGGACTAATCTGATTTCTGAATTATTACTTTCTTTCGAAGTTCATATGTATTACTTTAAAATAAATATTTACTATTGCTTACTATTGAATTCATTGATAGCCACTCTTTTTTTGAGATCTATATTTCACTATTTCAATTGTATTCATTTTATAGGATCAAAAACCATTAAATTTTATTGTTAATTGTGAAAGTTAATTCTTGGAACAAACTATTGGGAGAAATAAGAATGAAGACCAAATTTTCATTCATCAAATCTGACAGTTTCATAATATTTTCGACCTCTTAAGACCAAACAATTACTTGTTTTATCAGTCAAAGATTATTTTCCATCTTTGATACAGTGTTGATCACTTTGTATATATAATATATAATATAATAAAATAAAAAAAAACTTTCCATTAATTTATTTATAATACTGTTTAATATCTAATTTCCGAGTTTTTGAAATAAACGAAAAATAAAATAAAATTAACAATATTAACAATTATGTATTTAATTTTCTAGAGATGCTGTATTTATATGTATATATATGTATATATTTATATGTATATGTAAATGTCAACATGAAGATTTTTTTTAATCCAGAAGTCTTAAAAATTCTTTTATTAAAAAGTTTTCATTCTAAATCGAAATTAATCTCTTTAACTTAAATTAACATTTTTTAATAAAATAACTTTTAATTTTAAATATTTATTAAATTTAACATTTATTATTAACTAGCTGTTGTACCCGGCTTCGCTCGAGTTTACATTTATTATAATAATTCATTTAAATTAATTTTTTGTTTAATGATGTTATTACGTTCCAGTATTAATTTTATAACAGCTTTAATTCACAATAAGAAAAGCTTTCAAAATTCAATTTGTAAAATCGAAAATGCACTCCAATTTAAATCGAAAAATAACTGGCAATATTTTTCCAATTACAAACTGGTTCACTAATCAAATAAAATTCAAATTCTCCATGTTTGAATTCTGCTTTGAAAACGTTTGACTAAATTATATTACTTTCAACTGCAAGTAGCAAGCATATAATAAATTATTATTTATATGGTAAATTGCTTACCAGACAAAAAATCGACTAAAGGTAACCTAGGGGTGGTCACCCGGGGAGAAACATAGCCTATGACTTCTCCCGAGTCAAATGAGGGTCACATGCAAAATTTCAGCATTCTAGGTCCAACGATGGGGAATTCTATAGAAAACAAACAAACAAACATACTTTCATCTTTATATATTAGATATATATTAAAAGTATAGAATATTTTTATTACTCTGAAATTCATAGTATAAATTAAAAATAAATCCATATTTGTTTATATGAGTTCTTTTTAACTTTTTAAAATCTATGTTTTTCCATGTCTAAATTCACTCTAAATTGCAAAATGACTACCGAAGTTTTTGGAATAGTTTCAAAAGTCGAAGAATCCAAAATTGTTGAACAAATCAAAGCTACCGAAAATTCAAACATACAGAAAAAATTTGATATTTAACAATTAAACTGCTATTTTATCAAAAGGAAATTAAAATCATCAATTAAATATTTGAGTTATTTATCTTACAAAATTCAATTTGGAAAAGCTTTCCATTTTCGGAATTTCCAACATCCAACGACGGATTGATAAAAGTATTGAGCTCATCACTATCATGGCTATCGAATTTCTCAGCCACTTGAAAAATGAATTTTTTTCTTTCTATTTATTCCAGTGGCCTATTTTTACAATATCCATGTATTTATTGCTGCTGAATCCACTGTAAATTCCAGTTCTAAAAATGTCTTTTTGTTTTTCTTTTTTGTTGGGGTTGGTAAGAAAACCAAAAAAATTTATATTCAAAAGGAAGGAATAACAAATATTTTTTAAATCAATAAAAGTGCAAAATTAATTAAATCTTACTAAAAATAAAAAACCAATATTGAATATCGGGAATGGTTGAACGCCAAATTAATAGACAAGTTCAGAAGTTATAATGAAAATTTAATAAGGGCTTCACAGGTAAAGTTTATACGAAAAAACAAATGAATTAAAATGAATTAATGTGTAATGGAAAGCCCGAGCTCTGAAGGAAACCCTAAGCGCAGTGAGACCCGATCGATAAAATAAGAGATGGAATATACCGAACGCCAATCTAGAACAAACAAATTAAAATAATTTGAAAACTCTCAAATTTTTACCTAGGATTCCCGTGGGATAATTACTTGCAGTTTAGGAGAATTTTTGATCATTGTATTTTGTTGGGGTTGGTAAGAAAACCAAAAAAATTTATATTCAAAAGGAAGGAATAACAAATATTTTTAAAATCAAAAACAAAGTAAAATGAGAGCTCAGAAACAGACAGGCCGCCAGAAACAAAGAGAAGCTTAAAGAATCAGGAAAAACGAAATATAGTAATTGGAAAAAACTTAATTCTCGTTTGCCCCTTGGGTTATCTACCTAGAGAGTAATATGTAAATTGAGCGAAAGGTGCAAATTTAGTGACAAATTGTAATTTGATTGAAATCGAATAAAGTTATTCTGGGTTGGGTTTCGATTTATTTGTTCAAATAAGAACACGAGGAGTCAGAATGAACCGACTTGTAAAAATAAAATCCAAAAATTTCATAAAAAAATGATCTATAATTGTAATAAAATCAATGAAATATTAAATAAAAAGTTAATCACAGAGGAAAAAAATATTAAGGATTATTAAGGATCATTATTAATAATCTAAATTTTTTAAAACAAATTTATAACTTTAAAGGCTTATCATGTAATAATTACATTGTAATTTATTAATTTTTTAATATTTTATATATATTAATAATAAATTATGTCTAAAATAAAATTTTCAATTTATAATTTCTGAATAGAAATGATTTTCATTGAAATTATTACCAATAAACGAATAAATTGTCGCCAAAATTTCTCAAAGAGATTTGTCATTTTCATTTATTTTCTTTGAAATATTTAATATTAATATCATTGATAATAACTGAGATTTCGCATTTCGAATGACTGAAAAATATTTGTCAGCAATGATCCCATTTCAATCATTAAATCCTCAAGTTGATTTCACTGAAATAAATTAATAAAAAATAAACTTAAAAATTTGTCATTAGTATTTTTCTGTGTACTTTTAGGCTGTCCAATTGAAAATATTTTTTGCGAAAATATTTCAAAAATGTATAAAAAATATTTAGTTCATGTATTATAACTAAATTTGAGAAAAATGGAATTTTTGATGAAACATTTTCTCATGAAATTAATTATTGAATTTATTTTACATTTACAATTGATAAAAATAGTAACAAAATGTATTTCTAATTATTAAAAAAAATATGTTCTTCATCATTGGGGTTTTCATAGTTTCCTTTATTTTCATTTATTTAGACTAGAGATTAATAACTTTTTTAGTTTACAAACAATAACAATAAAGAATAGTAAATACATAAGAAGATAATGTATCAGGAAATAGAGAAGGAATAGAATATTTTGCTAAATCCAAGATCTTTTTGTAATATTCAGTTTCACGATATCACAATTCAGAATATTTGTATTTATAATCATGTAATATGAGATATTATTCATACAAAGTGCAAACATTTATTAACACAGAAAATATTATTCACAATAATTATTAATTAGCATTAAAACTTTTATCGCATTTTTCATTCTCAATGTTTTTTAAAATTCAGATTACATTCCCCTTCATTTATCTTCATACTAAATAATATATATATATATATATTGATTTATAGCCAAAAACTAAATGAAGATCAATTATTAATTAATTAATTAAATTACAAAGTTACTCGTATTTACTCAATTTAAAAGATTTTAATCATTAAATAGGATACTAGAACTGTAGTTAACCATTTACCATCATTTCCCCTAATATTTATACTAAGAATTTGTATTAAATATCATTCCTTAACTAATATTTTATATTCAATTTTGTCTTATTACATTATTTTTTTCATATAGTGCACTAAGATATTTTCACAGAAATGCTCCAAATAAAACAAAATATTTTTATTAGACTTTTGTATATTGATACAGAAAACAATGCTCTTTATTCACTTGAAAAAGCTAGTGCCGAAAATTTGTGAATATCAAAAACATCGATATATTTACTGATTTATAGCCAAGATTTTTAATAAATACAATGGAAAAGAAATCAGTGGTGACATTGGAAAAAAGGTTCTTAAAATAATATTGTTTATGCTTCAAATAAGTTTGATGAATCTAAAGAAGTCTAAATCACCACAATTTCAAACTTTTGATTAGTTTAGACATGTCCATTAAATAAGGAAAATAAAATGAACATCCAAATGCTGATGCATTGTCTCGTGATGATTGCAGAAGATATACAAAATTATTTGAAAATAAAAATATTGGAACTATAGTTGATTATCTAAAGACAAAAATAAAACTAAAAATGGCAAATAAATACATTTTAGATAGTGAATGATTTTATTTCTTTTGAATTACTTTGACACTTGAAAGTTTGATCTTCTGTTCACATTGCTAATATTTTAGGTTTTAATTTCTCTGCTTTATAATCTAAGTGATTCATTTGACATTGTGTACAACTTCCAGTCATGATAATGCATCTGCATTATTATGTTTCTCACTTTTGCGATATTCTAATATCATATCCAAAATACTTAAGAAATTTATCCAATTTTGAAATTGTGCTGTAATTGGGCTCTTATATTGTTAACACGAATATGATTACTTTATGATGAGTCCTCAAAATAATATATATATATATATATATATATATATATATATATATATATATATATATATATATATATATATATATATATATATATATATATATATATATATATTTTGATTGACATATCCCTCTTCACCCTCCTCGCGGGGGTTTGGGTTGATGTCAGATTCAAAATGTAAAAGGTAGAATTATTGTTTAATAATTTCCATTTAATGTTTCATTTTAAATGAAATAGCAATTTTCAAAATTTTCTTATTTATTTCATTAATAAAATTAAAAGCTAAATGACAATAAGTAATAATTATTAAAAAAAAATTATACCAGAAATAAATGTTTTCCAATTATCTGGCAGATAAAATACTCGTGTAAAGTAAATTATTTTCATTTATATCAATAATCCGCAATTCTCACAATACTTTGTCATTTCCCGCATTATTGAGGTATTTCAGGTTTAAACAAATTAGTTTAGGAATTGTTATGGACAAACCTGGCGAATTAGTTTGAGATGAGATTCCAAGAAATTTTTAGTTTACAAATCTGATTCAAATTATGTGAAGTTGAATGTCTTTTTAAGAGTAATATTAAAAATATAATTCAATTTATAAAAAAAATAGTTATTCGAATAATATCATAAAATATTACAAGAATGAAGTTAAATATCAAATCAATTTACTAAATTTAAATTCCATAAATATCTAAGAAATATTTTTTATTAGACCAAGAAATCTGATTTCCGAAATTATTTGAAAGAAATTTGATTACGAAAATTGCTAATAAGTAGGTAGTTAGTAGCTCCCTGGAGCAAGCACCCCCTGGAGGGGGGGGTTCTGATCCAGTAATTTTTTCCTGCTCTTTGATTACGTAATTGCTCCAGGGAGCTAGCTATTTTTCAATACATTTAGATAGGCCCTATAGAAAAAAGGCCAATATTTCTCTGACTATAGTGAGGGGGTCTCCTTGGTCCTGGGATTTTCAATACAAATTCCGATTATCACTAAAAAAGCATGGTAATTTAAGGTCTCAGGATATTTTCAATAGAAAAAGTGGGTCTTCACTTAAAAGCCAAGGATTTTCCAAGAATTATTGTGGTGGGTCTCCTTGGTCCTGGGATTTTCAATACAAATTCCGATTATCACTAAAAAAGCATGGTAATTTAAGGTCTCAGGATATTTTCAATAGAAAAAGTGGGTCTTCACTTAAAAGCCAAGGATTTTCCAAGAATTATTGTGGTGGGTCTCCTTGGTCCTGGGATTTTCAATACAAAATCCAATTATCACTAAAAAAGCATAGAATTTTCTAATTAAAATAAGGTGGGTCTCCTCGGTCCTGGAATTTTCAATACAATAAAGAGTCAACACAAAAAAGCATGGAAAATTAATGATAAGTAAAGTATGGATCTAAAAATTGAATTACAGTAAGTTATGGGCTCAGATTTTTGAATTATAGTAAATTATGGGCCTAAAAATTGAATTATTGTCTAAAATTTTAAATTAAAGTAAATTAAGGTTCCAAAAAAATTAAATTAAAGTTAATTAAGGTTCAAATTTTAAAATTAAGTAATCAATCGACAAAAATTTTAAATTAAAGTTAAAAAAGTAAATTAAAGTAATAATTTTTAAATTTATTAACAAAAAGTGTTTGAGAATTAAAATGTTTTAATGAAAATTTTTATGGAATAATTTTTTTAAGTTAATTTTTAATGGAAATTTTTATGAAATATTTTTCAATGTTAATTTAAGATGCAAATCTTTGTCAATTAATCATTCACTGCATGAAATTATTGATTAAATATGTATATAAGGGTTATATTCGGTTGTTAAGTAAATTATGTTGTAAAATAAAAAATGAAGTAATAAAAATATAAATATGTAAATTAAGGAAAAATAAGTAAATTAAATTTCGTAAACAAAGGTTAAATTAAGTAAATAAATGGTTAAATTAAAGTAAATTATGGTCTAAATAAGTTAATTAAGTAATCAATGGTCTAAAAAATTAAATTAAACTTAAATAAGCAAAATTTAAGTATTAATTTTTAAATAATGTAAATTAAAATAATAATTTTTAAATAAAAGAAAATTAATGTAATAAGTAAATTAAAGTAATAATTTTTAAATTTATTATCAAAAGATTGAATAACCATCAACTTTTTTGAGAAATATAATTTTTAGTGAAAATTTTAATGGAAATATTTTTAAGTTAATTTTTAATGGAAATCAACTAAGTATTCCTTATTGTATTTTATCAAATGATTTTTAAATTAATTTTTTTTATTTGTCTTCAAAAATATTTTTAACTACAATCAGTAGAAAAACTCTTTCTAAATGTCTAAATTTAACAAAAATGATGATTTTTATCAAAAATAAATAATTGTCAACTCATCACCACGTAGAATTGAAGATAAAATTACAATGAAAGATTATTGAATTCCAATTTTTATTCACAAAACATTCTTCTTTTAATTGATTACTTCTGACTTATTATTGCAATGTAAAAATTTCATTAAATAAATAGTTATTATTGATTCGTTTTATTATATATACTCTGAGTTTAACCGACAGGATGTTTTAACCCCCTAATGGCGTTGGTCATAAGGGTACTGAACGTAAGAGTCACACTCAACCCCCACCTACTCATTAACTAGCTACCATGTACTAACAACTAGGTCTCAAACAACTAAATACTAAACACTTACAACTAACTACCATGTACTAACAACCACCATCAAAACCCCTCGAGAAATTAACAAATAGCAACCTACAACTATATAACAACAATCATTTAACCAAGTATAAGATACCAACAACTTAGTATCATCAACCAGTAACTTACGAACATGTATTTACAACCAGATACCAAGTACTTAAAACAAGATACCAAACGCTATCAGTAAAGTACTTACAACAAGATACCAAGTACCAACAATCAACTAACAACACTTAAAAATAATAGCAATTGAATACAAAATATTCTTCATCACATACACTATCTTCTTATCAAAATCTAAAAAGTCAACCAGATATTAAGTACTTACAACCAATAACTATGTACTAACAAATTGATCTTTAAAAGAAAATACTCTTCACTTGAAAGATTGGATGAAAAAATTAATAAAATTTCGATTGAACTCGAGATTTTCCAATAACTTGGTAAAAATTGATTTAATAATTGTAAAAATTTAAATTATTCAAAACATAATAAATAACAAAATGTAATTAATGGACAAGAAAGAACTTTAAATTCTAGTCATTAATCATCCAGTAAATAAAAATATACTGATCATTCAAGTTAATATGAATCAACTAAGATAATAAATTAATAAGAATTTTGAAATAAGATCTAATAGATAATTCATTTAGATTGAATAAATTAATTGAAATAAATTTATTATAATTATTTTTTTAAAAAGTAATACATGCACTCAAATTCATTGAGTGATTGATCAAATTCAACAATATTTTAGAAATAAATAACAAAAGAGACTGATATAAGCCCACTAGTGATAACACCTAATAAACCAGTAAATTCATTTAAATGATATAAATGATATAATTAGCCCACTAATGAGAACTAAAATAATTTAAATTATATATCCTCCTCACTTATATCCCCCCGATTTTCAATATTCCACTAATTATTATCACTTATATTCCCCGGATTTTCCACTAATTAATCCCTTATATTCCCCCAACTTTCCACTAATTATTATCACTTATATCCTCCCTACAAATATTTCATTTAAAAATACTTTTATTAAAGTGATAAATTTTTTGAAATAATTGCAATTAATATACATCCATTCTTATCCACCTTCATCTTATCTATTCCATTTCTCAGTGTTTACCTCCCATAATCCATTAATGAATAATTCTACCGCTTATTTTCACCCATTTGAATTATTAATTTATCATCGAGTAATGAATAATTTCCTCACTTTAATGAAGATTCGTACCACCTTCATTGTTAATTTTATCAAAGTTTAAAGAATAATTATCATTCGATTTTACGATGCTTACCACTTTAGAATAAGATTTTTTTATCAAAATTTGTGATAATTTGACTGATTCAATAATACATTTAATGGTTAATTCGTTTTATTATATATACTCTGAGTTTATCCGACAGGATGTTTTGACCCCCCTATGGGTATTGCTCACAAGGGTACTACTCACATTCAACATGTCGCAAGGATACTGATCATAAAGGTACTGGTATTTGATTTTAATGCTTTTATTTGAATGATTATTTAGGCAAATTTGTTGTTTAAGGCATTCATTGATAATTTTTAGAGTTGATGGTTTTAGTAAATATTTCTATCATTTTTTTGAATTTCTATTATTTTTGTGAATTTCTATCATTTTTGTGAATTTCTATCATTTTCTTGAATTTCATGTTGATTGAATGAATATTTAAAAATTTTAAGTTTTGATGTTAATTCTAAGGTAAATTTAATTAATTTCTTGATAATTGGATGTATTTTTATTGACTTGTTTTTTAATTTTAAATAAAAATTATTTTTAATGACAGTTAGTGCAGTGAGCCGTTATACGGCCTTAACAAAAGCTATATAAATATTATATATAAAAAAATAAAGTAGCCTAAATAATAACGAACAAGGATCAATTATAACACAATTATGGCCAATCAAATATTACCTATAATTGCACATTAGTTGGAACATCGTAGTCTACTCTATCTCATTCCAAGAGTCAATCAAAATTCATGCAATCAGCTAATACTTATCCATGAGGCTCTTTTTTATGAATGTTTTCTCAAAACAGATTGCAAATTGATCAGATTATGTTTGAAATGTTTATCTACCATTTATACAAACAATGAACTTAGCAGAATGACAAAAATGAAATATTAGCAAGAATCCTTTGAATTAATATATAACACTTTGGATCTGATTTCCAAAATTAACAGTGAGCATTTGTGCGAAATAATTTTGGATTTAACTGGTTATATTAAATTCGAAAATGTTGATGATTGTAATGAGTTATACTGTCAGTTGATAATGATTTTGCTAGAAAAATTTGAATTGGTTAAATATAACACCACCACAGTTAGGTTAATAATCAAGTGATAGGTCAAATTTTGATGAGGATATTGAATAATTTTCTAAGAATTTCATGTTGACAGAAAGAATGTTTTAAAATTTAAGGTTTTAATGGTGATTCTAATAAATTTAATTGATAAATTTAATTAATTTTTTGATAATTAGTTGAATTTTATTGAATTGTTTTTTAAATTTTAAATAAAAATTAATTTCAATGACAATTAGGTTAATAATCAAGTGATAGAATAAATTTTTGATGATAACTATGTAATGTAATTGGATTTGACTAAATAATTTTTTTTTGAATAATTTTCTAAGAATATTTTCATTTACACATTGATGAACTTTAAAAAAACATAAGCTAAGAAACCAGTTAACTTTATCAAGGATAGATATTTTAAATTTACTTAAAGTTTATTGTAAGATATACTGAAATTTGTGATTAGGTTGCTATATTTGCTTGAAAATGATTGGCTGAATCGCTGAAGAATTATGATCAATCAATATATATATATATCATCTCTAGTTAGGTATTTGATGGGTGAAATATTTGTAGAAAATATTGATTTTTGATCCATTAGTGGGTTCTTATTATTTAGCTTCTAAATTATTTCAATGGAAGAATGTCTGGTGTCTATAACAGTTAATGAAAATTCATATTTTTGAAGTTCTCTAAGGATTTTAAGAGGATTGAATGAATTAAAGGAGGATATAACCTCAAATGGGTAGAATTAAGGGATATAGTTGGTTAGATGTTTGAAAGGGTAAAAAACTTTGTGAGAGATCGGTTAAGATGGGAATTTAGGATCTTAAGGAGGATATAATCGGTTGGATTTAATGAGGAATCGGATAAGGTGGGAATATATAATCTTTTAAGGGGATATAATCGGTTGGATTTAATGGGGTATCGGTTAATGTGGGAATCTTTTGAATATTTAAATGGGTAATGTTAGTAAATATCAATGTTTTAAGGGAAATGACAGTACATTAGTCAGTTATGAATCAATAATAATATGAAATTATATCATTTTATTAGGTTGTTATGAATGCACAGTAAATTAATTTAGATTTATGGTTTAGAACAATGTTTTATTAAGTAGGGATAATGATCGATTTATTTGGTTTTGACAATGAAATCTTTACAGATAATTGGGATTGACTTTAAATTATTTTTATCTTTATGTAAATGTTATAGGCAAACAAAAGTTGAGAAATATTGAGTTAAAACATCAACAACAACTTAAGAAAATTGATCTTTATTGGAAGAAAATTATCGGGTGATTTTAATTAGAAATTATATCGGTTGAATATCGGTAAAATATGACCATTTGAAGAATATAGAGATTTTATTGAATAAATAAATTAAGTTTTACAATGGGACATAGTCAGTTATATTGTACAGTAATATTTATTTAAAATTTCGAGTAATTTAGAACAAAGGTTTTAATTATTCTTAATCATTTTTAATTATAACTGGTTTTATCATTAGATTTTATAATCTTTTAAGGGAGATATAGTCGGTTAGATTTAATGAGAGATCGGATGGGAATATCTGATTTTTTAAGTATGCTGTTGGTAAAATATCAATGTTTTAAGGGAAATGTCAATACATTAGTCAGTTATGAATCAATAATAATGTGAAATTATATCGTTTTAGTAGGTTGTGATTAATGCACAGTAAATTAATTTAAAACAATGTTTTATTAAGTAGGAATAATGATCGATTAACTTGGTTTTGACAATGAAATCTTTACAGATAATTGGGATTGATATCAACTTTAAATTATTTTTATCTTTATTTAGACGAACAACGACAAAAGTTGACCATTTGAAGAAATATATTTTATTGAATGGATAAATTTAATCTTTCAATGGGACCTAGTCAGTTATATTTATTTTAAATTTCGAGTACAGTGATTTACAAAAATTTAATTATAACCGGTTTTATCATTAGATTTTATAAATTATTTAGGGTTAATGACCAAATTATTTTACATGTTTTATAGGGAAATATTCGTGATAATAGGAATTAAAGTTAGAATTATAGTCATTTAAAGGGATTTTAATGAATCTTATTAGTCTGAGGGAAATATATATCCTTCTAAGGGTATTTATCGTTAAAATACTAATCTTTAAAGACAGATATATTTCAGGGAAATTTTATGCTCTTTAGATGATTTTAGTGTGAAATTCACTTGGATATACCAATTATTGTCATTTAAATGAATTTACTGATTTATTAGATGTTATCATTAGTGGGCTTATATCAGTCTCTTTTGTTATTTATTTCTAAAATATTGTTGAATTTGATCAATCACTCAATGAATTTGAGTGCATGTATTACTTTTTAAAAAAATAATTAAAATAAATTTATTTCAATTAATTTATTCAATCTAAATGAATTATCTATTAGATCTTATTTCAAAATTCTTATTAATTTATTATCTTAGTTGATTCATATTAACTTGAATGATCAGTATATTTTTATTTACTGGATGATTAATGACTAGAATTTAAAGTTCTTTCTTGTCCATTAATTACATTTTGTTATTTATTATGTTTTGAATAATTTAAATTTTTACAATTATTAAATCAATTTTTACCAAGTTATTGGAAAATCTCGAGTTCAATCGAAATTTTATTAATTTTTCATCCAATCTTTCAAGTGAAGAGTATTTTCTTTTAAAGATCAATTTATTAGTACATAGTTATTGGTTGTAAGTACTTGGTATCTGGTTGACTTTTGAGATTTTGATAAGAAGATAGTGTATGTGATGAAGAATATTTTGTATTCAATTGCTATTATTTTTAAGTGTTGTTAGTTGATTGTTGGTACTTGGTATCTTGTTGTAAGTACTTTACTGATAGCGTTTGGTATCTTGTTTTAAGTACTTGGTATCTGGTTGTAAATACATGTTCGTAAGTTACCGGTTGATGATTCTAAGTTTTTGGTATCTTGAACTTGATAGTTGGTACAGTGTTGTTAACTGATTGTTGTTATATAGTTGTATTATTATTATTATTATTATTATTATTATTATTATTATTAATATATATATATATATATATATATTAAAAGTTCTGGAACTCCTTACAAACACTAAGTCAAATATTCCATGGAAACACACTTTATAGACAAAGTTCCCTTAGAAGATTCACAAAGGGGTATAATTAATCGAGTTTCATTAAAATATTTTAAAAATAAAGTCCCACTTAAATAGGTGAGATAGTTTTGTCTCACTGTGATAGTCAATCATTTTACCATTTGAATAATGAGACCATATAACTTTGGGATTTTTAGTTACAGGCTAACCTTTTTTATATTTATTAGTGATAAATAGTCATTTTATGATTTTTTAATGAGATTATATCATAACATTGATAATCATAGATACGGGGAAAAGGTACCTGGAGAGTGTATTTAAAAGCTACAAAATGTCATTTACAGTTCTGGGGAAATTATTTAAAACATTTTCTAGGAATTTAGGCGTTGTCTCAACAAATAAATTTCTATTACTGTCAAAATGTCAATGTTAAAAGTAAAACAAGAAAGGTTTTCTCGACAATCACGAAAAATGGAATTGAAAAACAAAAATTAATGATAACAAACAAACAAAATTTACTAATTTAAACTTTGACATTTAACAGATGACTTTTTTGAATCATAAAAATCAAATCTAGGTTTTTAAAATAGTTGATGAAGTATTTCTTATTCTTTGGGGACTCCTGCGACGAGTGATTGGGGTTTCAGCATCCTTGATTGATTTATTAGACTTTAAATGTGACGTTCCATACTGACTAAAATAATTTTCCGAACGCAATATATCTTCAATATTTCTACATCGACATTTAATTATCTGCTTCAGCGGCGTTCTGAATTCTCTATTGAAAATCGCATAAATTATTGGATTCAAAAAACTGTTTGTGTATCCTGAAAAAAACATATTCGAGTTATTCAATTATATCAATTTTAAACAAAAAGATGTAATGTGAATGTAATGATTAAAGATGGTTTCTCGGTAGCAGCATACATTAAATGTTAAACAATGAAAGGATAAGATGAGATTGAAAAGGATTATCAAATAATCGAAAATTTTCTCATCTACTTTAATAAATATTTTGCATCAAATGCTTATCTTATCATTTACATGTTTATAATATAAAAATTATTACAACAATTTTCGAAAATCCTTTCACCTTTTACTTTTACTTTAACGATTTACTTATTCATAATGGATGTTATTTACGATTTTTCTATCGTCTTTCCTTAAAACTTGAGGTCAATGTGTTGACTTCTTCATAACAAATATATGCAACAACATATTTACCAATAGTCTGATAAACAAAGTCAAACTAGACTTTTGAAATGGCTAGTATTTAATTTAGCATTAATTTAATAGCATTATAGAAATTATTTTTAAGCATTAAGTTATTTAAATAACTGCATTAATTTTAATGAAAAAATACATTATTCAATTTAAGAAAAAACATTAGACAAAAAAAACCATTATTTAAGTATTATTTTGAAATTGCAAAAAATCACAGATCATCATTTATAAAATTGTTATTGTCATTGTCTTAGTAAAACTTTTTTATATTTCGAAGGTCTTCCTCTCTTGCGCTTGTTTCCAATATCGAAATTTTTTTGTGTCTGATGGTGGTTTTCAATACTTTAATCTGATCACCATACCTACCACATGTTTGCAAATGTAGTGCTTTAGAAATGCAGGACAGGTAAAAGTAACTGTCTTCCATATTTCTCCATTATGTGGTAGGGACACACACCAAATGCCGAATTGTGTAGCTTGGAAGGTATCGAAAGTATTAAATCGACCATTTTCGTAGCGTTTTATATCTTTATCTGCTCTAGATCCATCACTCTTTATTTTTTCTAAAGCTTGTTCATTGTTCTCAAAGGTCTGAAAAGGTACCCACTTTCTTCGAGTTTTTTTGAGCGTTTTGTATTAGAAACTGTGTTGTTTTGGGTGTTGTCTATCTGATCTTCTATATCGCTTGAATATTGTGCAACGCGTTGTAATTGAGCCATTTAAAGCTTTGAATTTGAAATAATGCAAATTACAAATTAACAATCCCCACATAACAAAAAATATGTTCCTCAATATAATTAATGCCCATAAAATATAAATAACAATCATTCAATATAATTAATGCTAAATTTCGTTAAGTCTCATTTAAAAAAATTAATGCTCATTTTAATATAATTAATACTCGATTAAATATTGCTCTTTTGAAATTCGTCACATCTGTATATCATAAATATAAGAGTTATTATAATTTTAAAATTGTTTTAATTTCACATATTAATATTTTATTTTAAATATTTTCAGAGAATTTGAAAGATATGGCAAAAACATAGTTCCAAAGATATACGAAGGTTTACGTAATTTTAATGTTAGAAATAGTTTTCCAGATTCCAACAAGATTATCTAGACTTTAGAGATTTATTTGTACTTCAATAATGTTGAGTTTATAACAAAAGTTTACTTCAGATGTTTACTTTATATCTGACTCGACGTGCTTCAACTATTCAAATGAAAACTTACAACAATAAACTGATTAATAATTTATAAGTAAATACAATGTCAATTCAAAAGAAATCAGAGATGAAAACCGAAAGAAGTTCTTATAATAATTTATAAAATGTTATTATAATAAATGAAAGTTAAATCACAAGATTTATATGTCACAAATATTAGTGTTAATTTAGTTGCAACCCAAAGGAGAAAAAGGAAGTTTTATTATTGGATCAGTTGACTAGCTACTCTGCCGAACTTCATTACAAAAAACATTTTTTAAACATTTTTAATTTAAATTTAATTCTAACAAAATATTATAAATTGTAAAATTGGTATGTTTTGAAATATTTTGTGGGAGAAGAAAGATTCATTTATGAGGAAGCAGAGAAAGAAAGATTTGTTGAATTTTATTTTGGGATGATCAGGATCTATTTTAATTAGAAATATTTGATTTTATGAATAAATACAGCGGATTATGGCTTACATAGTTATGTATTTGAATTATATTTTTATTTCGATAAATAATTATTTTCCGGGCTTCGGGTCAACCTTTACCACTCCTCACTGCTAATTTGTGTTTTGATGGCTTCCGTTAATATTCAAACAAGTGTTTTCTTGTTTCTAGCAAACAATGTGCTAATATAGGGAATCGTAAATAAAACTAAATGCTCCAAATACTTATATCTTTAACATTTTAATTGTAATTGAAGAATTCTCGATCATATTTATTTCTGGATATTTTTCGTATAATGAAAATTTATTTAGTTTCCTTAAAGCTAAAAAAAATCTGAAAAATGGTTCAGTAAAAACATTGTTTCTCGACTTAACGAAGTTGACAATTTTTCTTGGAAAAAATATATAGCGTATATATTCGCGTATAGACCGAGTAATTTTGGATTATTTTTTTTCCCAAATTGATGGGTCTTATTATACGCGAACCTACTTTTAATTAAAATTATTATATATTACCCAAAATGTCATTTTCAATAGGTCAGCTTATATGCGGGTCATCTATTTTTGATGTTTTAATCAACCAAAGTTGGGGGGTCGACTTATATGCGAGTATATACGGTATATTTAATTGACAAAATTTAACAGCATGAGCTAAACGAATATCATTTGAAATAATAAAATGATAATAATAATAATAAATAATAAAAAAACTGAAACTTGACAAATAATCTCATTGTCGATGACAAAACGTTTTATTAAGGTTTGGTGCCACACTCACACACAATAACACATTAAAGTTGTTCTTACAGCGATAAAACTTGATATTTCAATGATACTATAATTAAATAAGTGAACATCATCAGTTTCATTTTCATACAAAAAGGAATTTTAATTATAACCTTAATATATATTTTCTTTCAAATTATTTTTTAAATGACCTTTTCCAATATATCTTTTGAAAAATGTGCCAAAAATATAAAGATATAATTTATTTTCATTTGATAATAGATCAGACATTATTTACCTCTGTTATAGAAATTTTCGGTACTGTTTTTATTAAGTGTTGTGAAATAATACTTGATAGAGGCTGTGCCGAAAATTTGTATTTATTTTCGTAATGAAAGTAAATGAAATGTTAAAAGAAAAACCCAAACCTGATCAAATATGAACAAATATAAGAAGATTTGAAAAATTATGATTTCTAAATAAAATTAAAAAAGGAAATTTTTCTTTAGTATTATTTTGAATCTCATCATTTTAGTTATTTAGGGTTTCAAGAAATGCATCGTATTAAATTTTTTTCTACTGCAAGCAGAGAATTTTATTTAAAAAATTATTGAAATAAAAATGAATATTTGTTTTAATAGAATAAATAAATAATTTCAAATAGTAATTTTAAAATTGAATTGTAAATGCATATTAATATATTTTTATTAAAATCTGATTTATTAAGCTGGTCCTTAAATAAATAAATTGAATTTTCAAAATTACACAACAGAGTAAGCAATGCTTGTCATAAGAATGGTTTCCGTGGTTTATTATGAGGTCTATGTGATGGACGTATGCCATTTCTATTACAAAAACTGACTTTGAATCGAAAAAAATTGCCCAGTCCTTTCACAAGGATCTGTTATCCAAGAATAATTTATTTCATATGAAATACTACATAAATGATAATTAAAACGCACCAAGCTCGAGGAATAATACAAATGACATAAATGCCCATAACAAGGTTAAGTAAATTTGAATGTATCTTAATTACTGTATGTTATCTTGAATATTATCTTTTGAGAAGTCTTCTTTTAAAAATAGAGTTGTTCAATATTTCTATTTGTTCATAGTAGATAGTATAGTATTTATAGTATAAGCCGGACCAACGAGTTCTAGGCGCAGAAAGGTTTTCATGTTATATCCAAAAATAAAAGCATAACTTTTTTCATAGTATAAACATTACAAGCTTTGTGATACCCAGTGCAAATCCCAAAAGCAGACTAGTTTAGAGCTTTTGGCTCTCATCAGTACTATGCAGGAGAGGCGAAGATTTCGCGCCAGGTAAGTATACAATATTGCTGATTCAACTCTATTGCATAAATACAATGTCAATTGAAAAGAAATTAGAGGTGAAAATTGAAAAATAAGTTCTTATGTTATATCAAAGTATTTACAAAATCTATTCCTCCAATTAATTTTGGTGATATCCCCTGGGCAATGATAAATTCAATCATTTTTGATTCCTTTATACCTCGTATTTGAACCAGTATCTTTACTTTATCTAATATCTCAATTGGTGACTCCTTAGCACATATTAATTTAGTATAACATTTCTCAAAATTTGTTTCCTCTACTTGAGTCAGCAAACTCTTATCTATTACGTTACTCTTTGCTCCCGTTTATAACGAACAACCAAAGTCATTGTTATTAATAACTATTGTTACGCTTGGCCTGCCACTTAATCTACCATATTAATCTATCATATTATTAATTACATGTATGCCATTAATATTATAAATACAATGTCAGTGGGAAAGAAATCAGTGGTGAAATTTGAAAAAAAGTTCTTATAATTATTACAGTCAATATCAAACCCTACATCATTCAATCGCTATTTGTCATCCTAACATTCACTATACTGATTAATAATATATAAATAGTTTTCATTATTTACTGCATTCAAACAAACATCATTCATTTCATACGCTATGTTCTTCATGTATATCATTTGCAATTTCGGCATAACTCCAATCACCTCCCCTCGTAATGAATCAAATCTATTTAGAAATGTTTGCTCATCTTCTTCCTTATTACAGAACTATCCGCAGATATTGGCTATTTATTCTATAGTGCAGCTATAAACATTGATGTTTTAAATGCCCTGACATCACTGTTTATTGTCTTTCTAACAATATGCGGATTGTATTTTCCAATAAGACATATTTTAGTCATAAATGACAAACATTAACAAGTTTTGGTCTAAAAACTGTTAAAAATCGTAAATACAAAGCATGGGAGAGGCAGAAGAATTATGTAAGTAAACTCAGTTGGCTATTACGTTACATAACTTTGCACAAAGATATTCAATTAGAACTTGTTAATTTGTCTAAAATAATAATAAAGACATTTGGTATTTATGCATATATGGAATTCAGTTAACCTAAAGATGAGAAATATAATCAAAAAACATTTTCCAATAAGTGCTAAATTTACTGGAATATCGAAATGGCATCAAATTATTGGTCAAAACTCTAACAATAAATCTTTGAAGAAAGTATCTGATATATTGAGACAAGTACCATACTTTATATCAAAGAGTGGAAAAGGTTAATGTGAGAAGCGACACCAATCAAGGAATATTCATTCAGTACAACTGAAATCTGTTATTCGCGCAAAAGAAAATTGGTAGTAAGGTTAGAGATCTCGAAAAGGTATTATCTGAATATTAATTTAAAACTAATTAGAATTTATTTTGAATTTTGCTTAGCAGTGAAGTTTGTAATTGTTATGGTATAAAATGGTTGCTTTAAAGTGCGGTTTATAGATCCATATCAATTTGTAAATGGTACATTAGCTAAAGGTATTAGGACATCGAACAGTTTTCCTTTAACGGAATCTGTAACCAATTGGAATATATAATATTGCTTGCATCTGACAATGAGAAAGAGGAATTAGTTGGAAAAAACAAAAGTCTGGCATATGGTCACTATTGCGAATATCATATGGTCACTCTCCTTATTCTTATTAAATTAATAAAATAAGCTCTCTTATCATTATGTGTAAAGATAATTAAAAATATTAATAATAAAAACATATAATTTGCAAATTAGAATACTTATTAAAAATTACATATATTAATTAAGTAAAATTAATAAAAATATATTCTATATAAAATTATATTCAATAAAAAAAATAATAATTATTAGTAAATATAATTATTAAAACTTATAAAATTTAAAAATAAATAATTATTATATATAAAAGTAAAATGAATTAATTTAAATAATAAATAATGAAATTAATATATTTAATAAAAACAACAATTCACTTTTCAAAATATTCATATGCATGGAAAGGAATTTGTTTATTTGTTAATGTTTTTAACTAAGTAACAGTGAGTGGAAGTAAAAATGAGCCAGTGGAGACATTATTCATTACAATTCCAGCATTATTCTACACATATTACTCATTTTGTTGCCCACATTTATCAGTTATATTAAGAACATATGGATAACAATACTCTATAATGAAAATAAGCTCAAGTACACAAATTCAATTAAATTTCAATTTTTAGAATATAATAAGGAAACGCTGATATGAATAATAAAAATTAACCCGCATTAAGTAAGTCTGAAACATTATTATTATTATTATTATTATTATTATTATTATTATTATTATTATTATTATTATTATTATTATTATTATTATTATTATTATTATTATTATTATTATTATTATTATTATTATTATTATTATTATTATTATTATTATTATTATTATTATTATTATTATTATTATCATCATCATTGGAATGACTGTCCGTCATCTCCATTCTCAAGTTCTACTGAAAATATCTACTGAAAGAATTGATTAATATTAGTAAACACAATTATGTGAAAAATTTATTGAAATGTTGTTTGATTTCAACTTTGTGAATTTTGGAAGTTTGAATTGAGAAAACAGAATTTTATGATTTTTTATTAAAATTTATATTTAAAAAACGTTTGTTTAAAAAAGAACAATTTAATTTGATTTAGTTTGAATTTCAATTCTACCTGACGATGACAATGAATCTGTCGAAATATATTGTAGTTACATTTATATAATGAATTTGTTTTACTTATATTTAAATCGATGTCATTATTTAGTGACAGTTATTATTATTATTATTATTATTATTATTATTATTATTATTATTATTATTATTATTATTATTATTATTATTATTATTATTATTATTATTATTATTATTATTATTATTATTACCACCTGTAAACGTGGTATTTAAGTGTAAATATATATAAATGAAAATTTTATAAATTATTACATTGATTTTTTTTTATTATGTTTCTTTCAATGTTTTATCATTTACAGAACCTATTTTCTTCTAAATAGATAAATTTGTTTATTCTTATTTCATTAAAGAATATTTGTTTTAAAATCCGTATCAAAATTAAATTTAAACTATAAAAGAAATGACCTCAGTCAAAATTGATTTCATATTATCCTTCCTAATAATTGAAAATTAAAACAATTATTAAAATTATTTTCAGTTCTCTAAAATGCTATAGCAATTAATGCTGATTTCCTGAAAGTTTTCTCTTTATTCAACACAAATTTCTTTTACGTAATTAAGAGTAGACTTTATTCGTCATTTATGCTACGATTTAATTGTCAAATTTCTTACCCACACCTTCCAAAGCTATTTGATTGAATCATTTCAAATAATTTGGGATAAATGGAAAAATTATTGTCATAAAGTTGAAATCATAGCATAACAATTAAAATGATGCATGAAAGTGTTCTTTTTCGTCATTTTTAATATGTTTTCATTTATAATTTTATCTATGTTTATTTAGTTTTCAAATATAGCTATTTCTGAAATTTGGGTTTTCCAATGTTGTTTTAGTCATTATATATGGCTAAGAAATGGAAACATCCAAAAGGAAAATGTCAGATTTAATAAGTGTCAATTCCCACCATAAACAGATGTCAAACAATAAATAAGGGATCAATGAAATCATCAGTTTGATTAATTTTTATTAAAATAAAATCAAAGTTTAAGGTAGTAAACTGTTAGAGATCATTAGGAATAAAAATCAAAATATAAACATTTTTTAAAATTTTTGAATTGCAAATGTAATTAGTTATTGGAAACTTTTTTTTATAAATATTATATGATATTATTTATTAAACGATCTTTCTATAAGCTAAATGTATAAAAGCTTTAAAAACTTTGTAATTTTTTTATTGTTTTAATTTTGAATTTTAGAGGAAATTTAATTAAAAAATTTGTAAATTCTATAAAAATATTTTTTTTCAGAGACGATCAAAAATTATTTGAAAATTGAAGCAGAAAAATTCCAGGAAATTGAAAAGAACTAGTTCTTTCATTTTATTAAATATGTTCTTCGTAGCTGAAGGCCAAAATTATCATTTAATTGTTAATCATTTAATTAATGCTGTAAAGAATAAGAATAACTTAGAAATTCCAAAAACTTTATTTAAGAAATTGTGGTACTATTTATAGTACCTCGCGTGCCGACACCAACACAAGCACAATAAATTATTGGGAAATAATAATCAGTGACATAGTTTGAGGACCCAGACAATTAAAAATAACAAATCACACATGTAGACATTACGTAATATAGGGTAAAGGTTAGGGAAATCAAATATTACATTATAATTATATCACAGCTACTAAGAAATCATCACTTTAATAATGAATATAATAATAATAATAATAATAATAATAATAATAATAATAATAATAATAATAATAATAATAATAATAATAATAATAATAATAATAATAATAATAATAATAATATAACTAAAGGAAGCCGATCAAAATTTTAAAATATCTGACAGAAAATTGTTTGCTTGAATTGATATTCTTTTTAGAAAGTGATCTTTAATTTGATTTCCTTAGAAGATAATCAAAAATATAGTTGTCTAAATTCAGTTTATTAATCTATTTAATCTATTGAGATTGAAGAAAATTGACAGAATATTTAAAAGGAATTTTAAACTATGAAAGAGATTTTTTGTTCATCAGTTCAATGAGAATAAAATTAACTATTTGTATATTTTACATCTAAAACAAATAATTTGGTTTTCTATTTAAATAAATTCAGTAAAACAATTAAATAAAAATTTGATCAATTACAATCATTATAAAAATAAATATTATTAACACATTATTTATAACAAAAACATGATATAACCGCTACAAAATCCGTATGATGGAATAATTCTTATTTAATTTTTTTAAACTGATTGAAATTTGATTTCTTACTGTCGACCAGATTTATACATTGTTTCTAAAACTTCAAAAACAGACATGATCTAGTGATTGTTCAAATGTGAATTATTTCCTTGCATATAAATGTAAATTTATTCTTGATTAAAGTTGGCTGGAATTATTTCATTGAAACGATTTTTATACATAATCTATACAATCGTATATATTGCAAAATAAATTACAAAATTCGAATACTTTTTTGAATCTAATTTTTTAAATTTTTTTATATTTTGATCTTTTATTAATTTAATGAAATAAATATTATTTGCAATTTGAAGATTAAATAAAAATAAGAGAAAATATTTGATCGTGTTAGTTTATTGACTACAATAATGTATTAAATAATAAATGTATAAATATTATAAATACAAATTTCTTAGTGATTTAATTTTAAAAATTCAGTAAAAAGTGTAGATAAATTAGTAGAATTACTGGTGAAGAATGGCTATTCAAAACGGTTTTTATTGTCAACGTTGAAAGAGACTGTTGATAAATGTATGAATAATGCTAAGGATCGTAGTATGAATGAATGTAAATTGACTGACATGTCAAATGATGTAGTGAATATGAATATTGATACTAACAAACAAGATGAGCCAAAATATACGATGGTACTGCCATATTCTGAAGGATATAAAGATTTCAAAAGAAAGATAGGTACATTTGGTACATTGAATTATAGAATTATAGAATTGTTTCAAAATCGTGCAATTCTGCAGTATGTTTGTTAGTAAATCTCAAACGCCGGTTGGATTGTGTTCGGATCTCCTTTATCAATTCACATGTAATGGGTGTAATGCCACATACATTGGAGAGACTTCCCGTCATCTCCGTACTCGAGTTCAAGAACACTGTCGGCTGAAGGGAGTGTCCAATATTAAGGATCATAATAAAGTCTGTATGAGATAATTTGGAATGTCGGATTTTAAAATCTTATCAAAAAAATTTGATAATTGTTTTGAGCATGTGATATGTGAAGCATTATCGATGAGAACTTATAATCCTAAAATCAATGTGCAGAATACAGTGAATACGTGTGTGTTGAATGTTTTTAATTAGGTTTTTGTATGTTGATGTATATTGAATAATAGTTATGTTAAATAATTAAAAAAAATAATTAAAATAATATTTTTTAAAGAATTTTAAAAGTTTAAAATAGTTGTTTGTTGAAAATTATTTTTGAAAATAATTATTTAAAATTGTTATTTATAATTTAAAAATTTATAGATTTTATAATTTGTTTATAAATTATCAATATTGTATAGTTATTCATCCGCCGTGAATGTAGGTAAACTGATGATAAAATGATGCTATAGAAATATACAGTGAAAAAGATGTACAAATGACGATTTAATTTAAAATTAAAATTACGAATCTATTCGATGATATGGCTTGCTTTTTTAGGTTCAAAACGACAAATTTGATGAGTAGCATCAATAATATTACAGCGAAATTGAAGATTATTATTACTATTTTATAATATATATATATATATATATATATATATATATATATATATATATATATATATATATATATATATATATATATATATATATATATATATATATATATATATATATATATATATATATATCAAAATTTTAATTAATTATATTTAATATTTCAGAAAAGTCATTTATTATTTTGTTCACTTTTAATCTGTTTTCATTTTAAAATTATATTTATTTAATTTTTATTATTATACTCTAAGATTTTTTATTATTTTTTTTATTTATTTTTATTATGAAAAATCATTTGAAATTTCAAAATTGTCTAGAATCCAAACTTACTGAACAAGAAAAATTGCAGAAAAATTGCAGAAATTATTATAAAAAATATTATTTAATTCAAAAACCATATTCAGTGTTATGGCTTGCTTTTTATCGTTCAAAACGACAAATTTGATGAGTAGTATCAACTTGAAAATATATATAATGTTAAATTTGGTGTAAAATAATATGATTGAAAAAATAGATATTTCAAATTACAGTGCAAATGAATAAGATTCAATAAATTGATAAAATGTGCAAATGGTGAACCGCTGATTGATTTTATCACACTTCACGCAATTCACCCGTGCTATAATTATAAGAAATGTTATCAATAATTTTCTGTTACTGACTTTAATATATTTGAAAATTTTATTTACTTGTAGGAAAATAATTGTTGGGGAATTACATAAAAATAAATTTAAAAGTACAAAAATTCAAAAGCAAAGCAGATAAAACTCAAATTTAAATTAAGAGTAAAATTATTTAAAAATTAATTAAAAGCAAAATTCAATAGTTTGCAAAAGAGAAGGAGCGGATACCAAATAAAAAATAAAAGATAAATTTAATTATTAAAAATTGACGAGAGATTCCCGGATATTACAAAGATATTACAAAAATATAAACTATTAACTACTTATTTAATTATTCAAAACATTTTTTGATAATACTGAATGTATCAAAACTAGTGGCGTTCAATAATGGATAATTAGATTTTTCAAGGGCTTGGGAATTACGGTTGACATGTGATTGGGTAATTTGGTTTGGTAATGAATTGGTATCGTTGAATAAATTATTTTATTAAACCAGAAACGTAAATTAGACTAGGAGAGAGAAACTTAAAGAGACCAGAAAAAATTTGAAGAAGCCAGAAACTATATACAAAACAATCTCAGAGACTGAGTTTAGAGACAAGAAATCATATAACGAATGGAAGAAGAATTATTGTTAAATAAAATTATGGGTGTGATTTAAATGTTCAATATTTTTATACTCAGTAAAATAGATTAAATGTTCAGTAATTTGAATAAATGATCAGTTATTATTATTATTATTATTATTATTATTATTATTATTATTATTATTATTATTATTATTATTATTACTATTATTTATTTTTTTTTATTATTAATTTAAAATCGCCAACAAAGTTTATTACTTTTTTACTGAATAAAATTATCTTATTTACATAACAAAATTATAATATTTATTGAAACGTAAAGTAATGAACATTTTAATTAAAATACTGAGGGTTTAATATTGTCTGTAAAACCATGAGTGGTTTCGTTCCAAGAAATCAATGGTTTCTAATATTTTTCAAACAGTTTACCCTTGACAAACTTACTCAAATTTAATCTGTGTATATTAATTCATTTTGCAACTTTCTAGTTTGAAATAAATATTGTTATTTGTTTTTTGAATATTTGGTACAAAGTCAAATGCTAAAAAAACAATTAACAACTCCAAGAAATTCTTCCAATATTATTTTTATTAATTTTTTATAATCAATTAGAACATGAATAAAGGTAAAAGACAAATAAAAACAAAAATAGATATGAAAAAGTAAATCATCAAGTAAATCATCATTTATTAATAATGAGATCAAAATTTTCCATTATTTTTGATCATATAATTATTTAATGTTTATTAAGTGAATGTCTTGGTCTTATCTATGAGTTCACAATTTGTTGAACCAATTTAGTGATTATCCCAACTTTGTCAACATCATATTATCAGATCCCCTCTCATAATGACTGCCGGCTTGTTCCTTTCTGCCATTTCAGCTTTTAATATTTTATTAATAATGAAGTGAAATAATAATTTTTTATCAATAATCACGTTTTCACTAATCAATATTATTGAACTAAATCAATAAAAAATTGGAACAATTGAGTTTCCCATTTTTTTAGTTCACCAGTTAGATTGAAATTTTTTATATTACTTAATGTCATATATATATATACAATTGACTAATTTTATGCTCTATGGGCCTCAATTTTGCATAATTTAATTTTGTCATTATTAATATGCAACTTCTAAAAATCTCGCATTTAAACAATGTTTCCTAATTATTCCTAATTTATTTGCAACTCATCATCATATCAAAGTCCTTTCCACTTATATTTTAAAATTCATACACTCCGACTGGTTGTTTTTAACATATGGATTAATTAATTACACAATAACCTAATTAGAAAATTAAATAAGCATTATATATACATTAAATAAATATTATTCTAACATTGAAATGATTTTTAAAATATTTAAAAATAAAACATATTGTAAACTATATTCAAACAAATATTCTCAAGGCCTTTAAAGTAATTTTCCTTATTGCGACTTGAATTGAAAAAATTTAAATAAATAAATATATAAATATATATAAACAAAAAATCTCATCAATCAAAAAAATAACAATTCTAAAATTATTTGTTTAAAAAATTTTAAATATATTGTAAATAATTTATATTTTTAATTTCTTTTCTTATATTATCATTGGATATTTTCAGTTTTACATGTAAATCCAAAACTGCTACAACATTTTAATTATTTATGCCAAAAGATATAATTTTCCAGTGTGATTAATAAAAGTTTTTGAAAAGCAGTGCCAGCTGTCAGTTACTTTATGAAAAACGACTTAAATTGTAGAAAGAATTTTAACGAAACAGCAAAAAAATTTTTTACTGTGAAATTGGTTTCCCTTTAAATTATCAAGTTGTCAAATATGGAATTTTCAATTTATTAATGAATTTTGTCCGTAATTTTAACCATTTCTTGTAATAAAAACCCCAAATTATTTTAATATTTTCCCTAAAATCTTTGATAATTATTAGTAAAAAGTTTCAGTTTGATTAAGCATCAATTCCTTATAAATATCCAATCAACAGAAAATTTATTAGAGTTGTTTATTTGATTTATTAACCACTTGCATTGGAATGACGCGCATTACACATCGAATGCTATCTGTACCAAATATTGATATGGTGTGCATGAAACGTTGTGTAATATCTGTTAAATTAGCAGTTGTATCAATGAGTTATATATAACTTCAAAAAATACGAGATTTTAAATTTGACGGATTCACATATTTTAATTAATTGCCATTGCAAAGGATTTAGTAACCTTTAATTATTAGATCATTGAAATATTTTTCATATATTGAATTTGATTATAATATTTTCAAAAATTACAAATTTAAAACGTCAAAATAAATAATTTATGAAATTAAAATAAGACATGATTCATGTCACATGAAAATTATGTAAATGTTAAAATTTGAATTTATATGTAAAAACATTTTTTATAACAAAAACAACATTGAAATATTTCTATGAATACTCAATTTTTATAAACTTTATTGACCCATGTATAAACTTAAATTTTATTTTATAATACTTAAACTATTAAATAAAAATAAAACAAGTAATACATTAGTTATCGTTGAAATCTGATTCTAAATTAATAAGTCAGCAAAATATAATATATTTCAAAGGACCACGAAAAGAAAATTAAGAATTCCACTTTGAGAGTTTATAATATTTCGCGGGGAGCAGTAAAAATATATTTCGTCATTGGCATTCCCCCAAAAATTAGATAGATTTAATTTTTAGCGTTGTCGATGAGAAAAACGCTCATTAAGATAATGTATGAAGGATTTGCCTAAAAACGAAAGAGGTTAAAATGAAGCACCAGTAGATTCTCTTCGATATCTGTGAATTGGAAGTGAACGGAAATCATATTGAAGAGTTTTGCGGTAGGATAAGTCAAAGCAAGGGATATTGTGTTTATGGATGGTCGACGAGTTCGATGTGATGATGAGACTTTGTGAAATTTATTTTTTCAAGAAATAAGTTTTATTCTTATATGTCCATTAATAAATCTACGCAGATGTTTGCATTGTTTTAGACCTTGGCGCCATTGGATGTCTTGGTGGTGTGACAAATGATAATATAGACGTTAGACG
The DNA here is from genome assembly GCA_959609185.1 of Schmidtea polychroa. Classification (NCBI taxonomy): domain Eukaryota; kingdom Metazoa; phylum Platyhelminthes; order Tricladida; family Dugesiidae; genus Schmidtea; species Schmidtea polychroa. Next base: position 45,339 of record CAUHTR010007574.1, on the reverse strand, counting down.
ACCTAATTACCAGTCGAAAAATGTCAGATATAAACCAAAAGTAGGTAAATTTAGATTTGGATTTTCTGGCAACTTTTGATATAGAAAAACGGACTGTGAATATCAGTTAATTCAAAATACATTTTGAAAAGTTTTAATAATAAAACTTCAATTGAAGTTTTTCGATTTTTAACATTATATTTATATATAATTTCAATTATTCCAGTGTTAAAAATTTATTAGATTTTAATAAATACAAATATTTCAAAATAATTATAATTTTAGAGATTATATTAAATTAAAAATATTGAAATATTTTTCTATTTACATTAATTATAAATTTTGTCTTAAAGACTGCTGGCAACTTATCAATTCTGAAAATGTAAAGAAAACTTATATATAATAAAATTTGAATAATAATATTTTTTAAAAATAATTTAATAAAAATTTTAAAATAGGTGATTATGATTAGAAAAGAGGCAATTTCGTGTAAATTAATGAATTCAAAATACATTTATTAATTTTAATTTAATTTGAAAATTTTTGAATTAATTTTGAAACTTATTTTATCTGGTAAAAATAATCAAAGAAATTACATGGTTCCAATCAAAAAAGAAAATAAAATATGATATACCTTCAGAACATATTATACATTAATCATTTCCCATATTTGATGTCTAACTAAAATCTAATCCCTTTAATAAACCTGACAAATAGGATGCTTCAATTGGTAATTTATGTTAAATTACGTAATTAAACAAATGGTATGACTCTGTTGTTTTATTGAATCAAATATATATATATATATATATATATATATATATATATATATATATATATATATATATATATATATATATATTTACATTTCATTTATTTTCATTAAATATAATGAATCAATTTTTCCTTTATATTACCTCCAAGAATAACAAAGTTATTTGAAAATTGAAATCTAAATTTCATTATTGTAACAGAATAAATTTTTTTTCTTTCATTTAAAAGTATTTAAAATATAATCCCGCATAGAAAGTAATTACGTAATTGATGAAAAATTATTCTACTGACGAAATTCGTCTTTAACAAATAAAAATTTACTCTACTATGTGCGATGAAATACATGCTGCAAAACTACATAATAGCTACATAAAAAAACAACTACTTTATCTGCGTTGATATTCTATTACTTATAACTGTATGTATCACAGAATACATATTACTTTTCAAAAATATATCTCTAACGGCTTATTAATTCTTACTCTTTTTCTAGTAATATAATTATCGTAACAGTTTTACTATTTTTAAAGAATTTTTACACTTCTGAATATTTATATAAATTTTCGATTTTGATATTTTATTCAAAAAATTTCACATTAAAAATATTTTATTGCATATTTATCATTTTATTGAAAGTAAATGATTTTAGTAATTAAAATAATTATTAATATATATGATGTAATAAATGCTAAGTATATAAATAATTGTCCATAAATTTTAATTTTAAAAAATTTTTTCCCTTAAATATTTTATTTGTCTGTCAAACTTATTTGTTTTAATTCATTTTTAGTGCAATTTGATTTGTTTACGTTACCAAAATGATTTTGAAAAACAAAGTTTTTCGCAAACAAAAATATTTTGGAGATTTTAAAAATTAATAAAAGTTAATTTTAAATTTAATAAATAAGAATATATTATAATTAAATATATTACGTTATAATAAAATAATAATAATTTAAACATTCAACAATATACAAACATATATGTAAGAAAGAATTATATTTAGAAAAAATAAATCAGGGGTTGGCAAGTGCGGCTCTCTGATTTTATAGTAAATATTGTCATATTGCAATATGTTGTGGCTCTTTGTAATACAGGGAAAACCTGTATCTGGCTCTTGAGGACCTCATTGTGCCCACCCCTGATATAAATGATCACTTTGCGAAAAATACATCTGACAGATTTAGGAATTTTGAATTGCAAGTGTTTATACAAACATAAATTAAAATTAAAAATCGTTTTTTTATATTTCTAATTTTTTCTCTATGTATTTCTTTTAAAATTACACTGTGAATTCAATAAATCCATGGCCTAAAGTGAAATAAAAAGTAGTAGAACTTTAATGTTTTTAACACTTGAGAACCAACAGAGTAGATTACTATTTTATGTAATACCCTTATTGTTCCAGACATTTCTGCCAGTACTGTTGTAGATAAAGTAATGTCTATTTGAAAGAATCGGGGGTGTATTCCTCAAAGAAATTTATACTACATGCGTATGCGAATAGTTTCCCGATCAATATGGTTTTTTTTAATCTAGGAAGAGTTAGAAGGCGTTAGGAGTGAGTTTGGAACTAAACTGAAGGTGCTCGAGACCCATAAAATAAGCCTGCTTGATTATGATCTGGAAATTACCTACTGTTAGAACAGGATTATTGCCACACAAAGACCAAAGTGATGTTCTTGTGCATCTTCTCTTTCTTTTGCTATAGTACTCGGCATTAAACATTACTGACTTGTCAACGAAGTTCAAGTGCACCACACCCTTTCTTTCTTAGAGTATTGAAAGCATGAGAATATGACAGTGGAAAGTTTATGATGCTATCTTGACTAACATCTTTTCATCAGGTAATTTCCACTTAGCAAATTCATTATCTGACTCAAATCTATATGTGCTATATATGGTGTCTTACCTTTTTGCGAGAATATTTCACAAGAACTTTTCTTCGTGCTACTTCCAGATTGTTATATTGTTTTCATAGGTGATACAAAGATTATCTATCATTTCATCAGAAAGAAAACGGGTCATGAATATCAAACACAATTTTCACACGCTGATGCTGATATCTTAAATTCTGATTCTTCACTCTTCCTAAACAATTGTCAGAAGTTTCTTCATTGTTATCAAAATCTCATGTACTAGTTCCTCCAAATAGTTTTTTACATAGTTCTTCACAGTTAATAAAGATTTAGCAGTTTTTTATAGGTAGAGTGTAACTCGTGAATTTTACTGTTGGTTTTCAATTTGCAAAACAAAGAATTTTATCTTTTTATTTTTATATGGATACTTCAAAATTAAAAATAATTTAGTTATAATTTTTAATTCATTATTAAGCAAAGACTTTTGAACATAAAAAAGTAACTTTAAATTTTTATAAGATGGATATTAACATTTGTCTAGTTAAACAAAAAAAATTAAAACATACAATTGTAGATGAAACAATTTTTGTTATCGAATGAAATTTTAATGCTCAATCAAGATAGCCCGTCGCCGAATAAGGATATTTCAATACATGGTATACCAACAATTATTTCCGCTTATAACAACGAACATGTATTTAGTAAAACAAGAAAAACAAAATAAATGTTTATATATATATATATATAAATATAGTTCTGGTTGACATCTTAATTCCATCGTGCTTTAAAAATTCCCTAGTGACCATTGTTGCATGCAGAGGAACATTATTATGCATCAAAAATTAAATAAAATAAGTACCAAAATTAAAACAAATAAACTGAAAGTAATTTCTCATTTATTTTAAAATTTTTCTTACTGTCTAACGGTTAAGTTTTACAAAATCAAAAACATTCACAGTCTGAAAATTTAAAAGAAATTACATTTTTTTAATAATAGCAAAAATGTTTTTGAAATTTCTAAAATATTTCAAAAATTATATTTCATTTTTCTAAAAAAAAACTGAATCGAATTCTGCATGTAAATCTGTGATTATGTGAAATTTGTATGTTAAAAGTTAGTTTTATAATATTTAAATAATTTTCACTTGTTGAGTAAAAAATAATTTTCTTTTTCGGGTACCAACATTTATATGACCAGTGCTGACATCATGACTGATCTTAACGATAATAGTAAATTAATTTTAATAATTTTTCAATTCTATTCTTTTCCATTTTAGAAACATTTATGGGAATCTTGTTTTGTATAAACGGAGGAGTTTTACGCGTAAATGATTGCAAATATGATTTGTTGCCCGCCTGAGATAATTCCATTTTGAATATTCCTTTCAACTGGAATAGATTTGAAGAAAGTGAAAATTTTACTAAAGTAGTATAAAAACCATATTTTGTCATTGATTTTAATAAAAAGGTTTGATTAACAAATACAATGCAATAGAAATGCATGATTCTTATTGGTTAATAACGGTTAAAATATATTTTTAAAATATATATTTTTCATACAGAAGAAAATATAGACGGTAGGCAAAACCTTCGATATGAAAAATACGGGAAATTATATAAATGTATATTATAATTTAAAAGTAGATGAGACTAAGGAGGAAACTTTACCGAAAGAAGATTAACAGTATCTTTAAAAATAAAAAAATACTATTATTTTTTGTTTAAAATGCTATTTTTATGAACATAAGCGTTATAAATGGAATGTCCTATTTATAATATACAACGAATTAATAACCAAATAGTTTTAATGTTTGATAACTAACTAAATTATTATCAAATGATAGAATAATTGAGAAATATTTGTACGCCAAGAATCCTTACTGCTCTTTTTGCTGCCTCAAAGGATTCTTAAGTCGATTAAATTCGTAGATTAAAATTCCAATATAAAGTTGAAAAAACTTTAGTTACTGAAGAATCCTTATAGTAGTAACGAAGATAGAAATGCAATGTAAACTTGATGATACTAAATTTTGTATCATAACAACTAATATATGTTTTTACAATAAAATTACTGTTAAAATAAAAAGAATTAAAAAATATTTAAAAATACTTTTTCAATTTTCACCACTGATTTCTTTTCAACTGGCATTGTATTTATTAAAATGCTTGACTATGAATCAGTAAATATATCGATGTTTTTTTATATTCACGAATTTTTGGCACTGCCTTTTTCAACTTGAAAAAGGCACTGCCGAAAATTCGTGAGTATCAACACTCTTCAAGCTCTCTTTTTAATAAATTCGATGGAAAAATTAATCAGTGGTGAAATTGGAAAAAATGTTCTTATAATACTTTAGAAAGTATTTTCTTTGCAAACTGTGTTATTTACATATTATTTTACTAGTGTTAGGTTCTTTTTTAAAATTATAATTGTGTTTATAATTGTTATAATTGTTAATTTCATCGAAAAAAAATTTATCAATTAAAACGAATGATTTTTGAGTTTAAAATATTTAGTATAGAAATAGCATAATAAAAAATAGTATAAAAATTTAAAACAATTTAAAAAACAATTTAAATTTCAAAATTTTAACTATTTTCAACCATTTTCTTATAAAATTTCAATAAAAAATAATTACAATAAACTTTATTATTTTTATTAAAAACCGGTTTTTTAAAATTTTTTGTTATTTTAAAAAAAATGAATGCTGGCTATGAAAATTTAGTAACAATAACTTTTAATAAAAATTAATTTATAATTTAATTAGATTTAATCAATTTTACACTTTTCATGTTAAATCAGGGATATTTTTAGGTCTTTGTGTTTTTTATTAAGTTGAATTTGTCTGAGTGTTTTGTTATATTTTTGTTAGTAGGTTTGAATTGATTGTTGTCTTTGAGGGATAAAACTGAAATTAATTCACAACATGTAAGGGAGCACTATAAAAGAAAATTTATGCTAGTAATCATAAATGGACAACTCAAAATGACATTGGTTTCTTATGTTAAAGCTCTGCACTATCTCTTTTTTCTCATTGGATTTTACAGTTAATAAATCGGTTTCTAATCATTAGGCCCTTTCTATCAATCTGATTGAAGAAATTCTGAAAGGAATGAAACAAAATTTTAATGAAACAATCTTTTGGCAAATCCTTACTGTTTTCCCTAAATCGTGTGCTTTAAACCTCAATGAGCAAAACTTTTTCTGATTGTATCATTTGTGATATTTCCACGAAAATCGTTAACAAATTGTATTTCATGCAGAATATTAACTTACCTTATTAAACCATTGCAGAAGAATTTAAAATATTTTCTGTTATTGTCAAACTAGCCACTATACAACGTTTTCAACATCCGGATCCTTGCCTTCACGCTTTCGCTTTTGAGAAGTTTCTTGGATAATTCCCATTCTTCGCGCAGCTTATATTTTGTTTTAACAATTGCGCAATTGTTGCTTTCGAAACTTTCATTATATTTGCCATTTCACGCAAGTCATGTGAAACAAATTCAATTTAATTGTATCAAAAGTCCTAATGTTAAATCTCTTCGTCACATTTGTATAGGGCTTTCGAATTTTAAATAAAAACTAATCAAATTAAAAATTAATACCATCAATAGATAGATATGAAAATTTAATACAAATAATGAAAAAATATAAAACTATGATTTAAAAATCTGAGCCGTTTATTTGTTTGATTTTTTTTAATGTTTCCACTATATTAATGTTTAAATTTGTTTTAATTTTTTGCAAAATTATTATTATTTAAAACTATCATAAATAAATTATTTAATGTTTATTTGAAATTCATAGTAAAATTATAAAATTAATTTTTTTAGAATTTTTTTGAATTTGCAAACAATCATTTTATTTAAAAATTAGAGAAAAAACGATTTCTGAGATATTCAAAAAATTTACCAAATAAATATTATTGTTTTTTTATTATTTCATAATCACAATTATTTTTTAAATGATTAAATAATTTATTTACTTGTTTTTATTTATTTATTTATTTTGATTTAAAATATTTATTTAAAATTTATCAAAATTATTTGAAAGACATTCATTAATTTTGAGGCTAATTGCTATTATATAATGTTAAAATTACTTCGGTTGGGATATTTCTGTGATTTCCATTCGAAACAAGGAAGTAAAAGTAAAAAAGCAAAATTTGTTTTAAAATTGTAAAATAAAAAAGTAAAAAAAATGACAAAAAAAGAAGAAATTCTGTGTATTATTTCAAATGTAATATGTATTCATAAAAATATTTGGGTTCAACAAGAGAGGTGAAAATAAATTAAAACATCAAATTCACAAAAATAATTTAAAGTTCAAAAATATTAATTTTTAGAATCAATAAAAATTAAAAATGAATATTTTCCGGAGGAAACTGATATGGGCGGATGCCGAACAATGAGACGAGTTCAAATATAAAAATAAAGTCAATGAGGGGGAAGGGTCCTTAGAAGGAATTAATTAAAAATTAATTAGTTAATAGAAAATCCGAGCTAATGGAGAACTCGAGCTAATGGGAAACTCGAACTAATGGAAAACCCGAGCAGTGTGAGATGACTCAAATGGTCAATCAAATTAGCTAGAGGAAATTAAATCAGCTGACGAATTATTAAATTGGGGCAAGCCATCAAAAAAGACGAGCAAATTCCTCAAACTACTCAGATCGATAAGAGAAAGCCCGTAAAAAAGGATCCAAAACAATTTGATTAGGGAATAATAAAATTACGAGATCGGTATAAAAGCAACCGGCAAGTTAACAGAATTGCCAGTAGGTTGAAAAAAGAAAATTTGTAGAATAACGAAAGAAAGCAGAGGCGAATTTAACTTAGTGGTAATTAAATATTTTTGAATCTTGAATAAATATTATTGTATTGGGTTGTTCGATTTTATCAACAAAAGGACAGTGACACAGACTTGTACAAAATACCCAACAAAAATAAATCGTTTAATTTTTTACAAGAGCTACCAACCGAAGGCAAAATTCCCCATGAATTTTTAAATGGAGAAATTTTACCATAACAGATTTAGCATAAGATTTTGCGGTATTAAATTGTTTTACAAGATTTTAGAGAAAATATGTAATGTTTTACAAACAATGACCAAAAATATCATGTAATTGTTTGACTGTCTGACTGAAAGCATAAGATAGTGAATTTGTTGGGTTATGTTTTACTAAAGAAAGATAACTATGAAGAAAATGTGCCAAATAATGAAACACTGACTATCGAAACATTGTAAAAATTGGAAAAAATCATGAAATAATGTCAAAAATATTAATATAAACTCATGTTGATAATTATAAATCTAATTTGCTGATTGACAATGCTTACGAACAAATATTTAATACGAATATTTAATAAAAAACGATCAAACCACTTTATTATCAATAATAACAATTTATTGCAAAGAGTTGTGTTAGACGCAATTAAATTCAAATCTTCTTCAAGCATTTATTTTTTATAACAACTTCAAAATTGTGTCGTTTACTACGCTTTTTAAACACCGAGGCGTGATAATTATTAATATTAATGTAATTACTGGTCATACATTTAATTGATTTAATTTAATATAATTTAATATAATATGAATTTATTTAATATAATATAGAATTTAAATATAAAAATTTCACAGAAATAATTATTTCTACTAACTGATCTCACTTCTACCATTTAACCATAATAATTTTATATAGGGGTTTACTAAGATATTTATTAGAATAAATTTAATATACCAATTTTAGTTTTATTAAAGAAAGATATATAATTTAATGTATATTTAATATCAAAAATTAAGTTAAAAAACAAATAATTTTTATAACATTTGTTTCATCGAAAATAATCAAAAAATAACGGAAATACCTTTCAATAAAAGTTATTACTAATCATCAACATTTCTCCGAATAATACATTAAAATTGGCATAATTATGCGGGACTGACTGTAGTAAAAGTATTTATTTATATAAAAACAAAAATCAAATAAGGATTAAAAAACACAAAACCATACAAAAGCAAATTTCAAAATAAATAAAGTAGAGTGAAGCGATTAAAAATTCATAAATATACAAATTTAAATATTAATATAAGACACTTCAATGTTCACGGGGAATTTTTTCCGAGCCGTAAGAAATTTATATATTTATACATTCCGGCTGTGATATATCGGTTAAATATATAAGCTCATCAGAATAGATCAAATTTGCTGAAAAAAACTTGATTTCAGCAATTTTTCTTCCACTTTTCCTATAATTAAATCAAACAAATGTGTCATTAATTTATCGGAATATAAATTGCTTTGAAATTTATCATATTTAATTTTGAATTTCATTGTTAAATTATTATTAATTGGCTTTTTATGATTTATATTCATTTATGTTTATATATATTCTAACAATAAATATATATCAATTAAATAATTACCGAGCCAATAAAAAATCTGAAAAAATATTTCTGTAACAGGTGTTTTTGAGTTTATTCCAAGAGCCGAAAAAACCGGGTTGAGTAACTAAAAAATTGTACTGAATTAACGATTAATAATAAATTAATAATAAAAAAAATAGAAAAACAAAAATAAAATCTTATAATAGTTATCTTAGTGTTTTAATATGCGTTTTATAAGTAAAATTCTAAGTTGTAAAATGTCATAATTATGATGTTAATGAAACTTGCATTTTGGATTTTTTGAATATTAAATTAAAATAAAATAAATTGAATTAAAACTAGTAAATAATTAAAATAAATTATCAATTGTCATCGGAATAAAGTCGTATTACAATAAACTGTAGGATCATTAAGAACATTGAATAAGAAATTATTTGTTTTATTAATACTTATTTTTGAAAAATAATGTAACATATTTTAAATGATTTTACTGTCTATTAAGTTTTATTGTTTTTCAAAATTAATTTTATTATTATTATTATAAAATATAATAAATATAATAACATTTCTTAAAAAAATAATATTTATTTTTACTATATAACTGTGGTTCAATGATATATTTAAATATTTTTTCTCCTTTAATTAATATTTTAGTTCTGAGTAGCAATGCTACAATATTTACACCAACAATTATAGCAATCTCCCTAATCATCAATTTTTTTAATCTCTAATATTACCATATTAAATCTTATGTTTTCTTCTACTTATGATTGACCAAAACCTGAGTGTCAAATCTACATTGGATTTATTAATACTGTAGTATAAGTGTAAATAATATTTGCTTGAAATAATATTATTGCCTATGGAATTGATATGTTTGATTATTATATAATGTATGTCTGAATATCAAAGGTGTAATATTGAATTATTGATGCATGTGTGTATCTTGATCAAGATACTTACAATATAATTACTTTCTTCGGAGATAATCAGTTTTTGATATTAATAAATTATATATCTATAAAGCTTTCTGATATAGCGAGCACGCCAGGACCCACAACAAATGCAAAATGCAATAGAAGATAAAGATATAAAAAGAGAAATCAATATGACAAATATTTCCAATGTAAAGAAGATTAAGGAGATCATTATGCTGCTATAAAAGATTAATAAAGAAATGAAAAATGAATAAATTGAGACTATGAAACCCTTCAAAAAAAGTTCAAAAGTGGTCCAAAATCGGAGCTAATATCTATCTTAACAACCACGACAACAACAACAACAAAGATTTCGAGAAAACAGCCTACCACACAGAGAACCATTTAGAAACAATAATAGAATTGAAAATCAAAGGACTTTACCTCGTCGTCCATCAATGCAGACATCACATAACAGATCCGATTTTCCAAATTCATTTGATCAAATTTATTGATGATAATTATTTGTGTTAACTAATTAATTTTACTTAATTTATGTAATCCTTACAAATTGAATGATCCAAAATTGTGTTAAAACCTTTTATGTGCAATTTTTATTATTTATAAATATGTATTGATATGTTCTTTATTTATTTCTCTGTTATGTATATTTCATGTATATTTCATATATTTAATTTTTTTATAATAAATTTATTTTGTTAGTTATATTAATATATTTTATTCTATGAAAGAATTATATCAAATTCTGTTCTTTGTAAATTTTTATAAATTTTTATATATTTTTAATTTTTTATATTACTATTTTTTAGCACATATATTTTTATATTATATTATTTATATTAATTTATAAAAAAATATAACTGATCAATTCAATTCAAGTTCAGTAAGTCTTATATTAAAATTCCATTTACAAATAAAATAATGATCTTTGTCTTCTTTTTCAATGAGATAACAAAATCCGGAATTTACCCTTTTAGAAAATAAAAATCGGTCTTAAATATGTGAGGAATTTAAAATTAGAATTGACTGAAAGTTTTCAATGAATTTAGCGAACAATTTCCCTTTCTTAGATCGGTGAAAATAACTTCAGAGAAATATCCGGAATATTATTGCAAATGTGTCACTTTACAACAGATGAAAACTTATTCGTTTTTTATTTGTTCCTTAATTTATAAAATTTATATTAGAATATTCATTAATTTAAGAAAGTGAAATATGTAAGTCTTCGGTATAAAATATTAATTAAAAATAAAATATAAAAATTAAAAATAAAATAATATAAAATATAAAATATAAAAATTAAATCTATCCGTGAAGAGTCATTATTATCAGAAACAATAGAATATTTTATTTAACCATCACAGACATTTCAATAATAAATAAACCAATGAAATTCTTTTTCGTAATCACTATTTCCGCTGTCCTGTCGACAACAAAATATATCTTGAAATATGAAAAAGAAATAAAACAGACAAATAGCTCTTAATCAAAGGGATGCATACATGTATATTTTTAGGGCTTTTTAAATATGAGGGTCAACTTTAAACTTACAAAAATTATACTTGTTTCCCATTAGTTTCCAGCTGTAATTGCAGACACGAATGACCTTTCAAGTATAATATAGGTTAGGGTGTTGTAAGGTGTTGTTATACAATTACAATGTAGCAAACAAGGAATAACAAGCAACAAACAAGCGATAAAAAGTGACAAAATCAGCATACGTATTTTGTAATCATGATAACACTCAATAGTTCTTCGGCTACCATTTTTTTAATGGAGTTGTTTCGATGTAGCATACACCCAACAAGTTGGTTGCGCTGCTTTGTTGTTACTTTGGCGCACCATGGTCCCTTTATTTGTTGAAGTAACTGATTCAAGTTATGTATATCGCATGTGTTTACCTTCCTCTTCATATTTACCCACAGAGTTTCAATGGATTAAAGTAAAGATTGTTATCTGGTTTTCGAAACACATGAAACTATTGCATTGAACGTTTAGCAGTGTGGCACGGCGCGGAATTTACCTGAAAAGTTGTTGTACCACGACTTAATTGATGCTTTGTCTAGATCAGTGTTTCCAACGGTGGGGTGTCACGCCTCAGATGTGGGTCACCGCGCTTCAGAGGTGGGACACGTCAGCAATTATCAACAATTCTACATATATATATATATATATATATATTAATATAACATGCTCATTCACGACTAAATATAACAACGTGCAAATATCAATTTTATCGACTGTTATTTTTGTATACTTCACACGCTTATCGTCCAATTCTTGTACACCATGCTAACCGATTTCTTGACTGTTTTAATGGCGTGCATATTGAATTTATTCACTAATCTGGTCTTGATTGTTGATAAGTTTATAGAATTACATAAAGAACCCACATTCGATATGATCTGTTGCAGTTCGGGCCGTGACTTAGGAGCAGTTGATCCTGCTACCACGTGAAGTTTCATGGTGGTGCTCACTCGTTCTTGTAACAAAAAACATTGTTTGGTGACTTATGTACGGGTCGGAGTGGATTATGAATGTTGACTAAAATTAGTTATCTTTTTGCGCACCTCTAGAGAAATCTGCTTCATTTTGCCAACTTTACAAAATTATGATGTGCTTACTATTTCTGCGCTTTTCGACCTTTTAAAGCACTTTGGTTTTTCGAAAAGTTTAATTTCATCAATTTAGTGCCAATTGTTCTTACATTTTCCCAAATTTTAATATGGCCTTAATATTTTGTTTCTATAACGAAAATGATGTTTTCCTTACTGAAATTTAATTCTGAATGTTTGATTCTTTCCAATTCACTCTTTCCATATGTTCTTATTTAATATTTGAAAATATTATAATGTCATTGAGATAAACCACATTTTCTTTACAATTGAGATATTTTAGTACAGTATTCAAAAAGTAGAGGGAGCTGCATCAATTCCAAATGACTTCGGTATGAATTAATATTTTTCTCTTTATGTTGAAAATGAAGTTTTCGTTTTTTGATTCGCCAGTAAACTCAATATTTCCCAGTATTGTAAAAATATTGGATCCATTAAGAACGTCCATTATTTCTTCCCTATTAGATATTAGGAAAATTAATCACTATTTTATTAAATTTAATTCCTTAAAATCTACATAATTTTTTATATCATCTTTTCCTTTCTTCTTACTATTAACCAATTGTGCTCACAAGGAGATTCACATTTTTCTATAATTCCGTTTTTTCCGTCTCTTTTGTATTTTTTCTATCTTCGCTAATAGATTATAGTTCAGGATAAATGACAATTGGAGATCAACTTGTAATTATTTTATGTTTTACTAATTCTATTTTTCCAATATCTCATTTATGTTTCATACATTTTTTCACTTTTCTTCAATTTTTCAATTTATTTGTCTTCTATTTCTATATTTTTATAATCATTTTTCGCATATTTCCCCATATATTTTGTCAAAATTTCAAATTGCTTCCATGTACCGGTTATTTTATTATTTCAGTTATTTCACGCTATCTTTTTTAATTTTAATGATTTAAATAGACATTATGAGTATTTTAATAAAAACATGCTCTAAAAATTTACTAATTAAACTAATTTCATTCGGTATTACGAAATTCTTGCTCAACAAATCCTCGTTTGAAGCCTTAATTCCCAAAAATTCTATTTCCATTTGTATCTTGTACAATCACTTAATTTAATTTAATATTTTTTAGTCATTGTCGCTCTTCAATTACTCTTAGATTAAAATATTGGAGTTGAACACTTGGAACAGTGTTCCCAGTCATTTATTGCAATCATGTAACTTATACATATTTTTTAATATTTCAAAATTAAATTATTCGCTGTAAGAAAACTATTATAATATTGTTAGAAATAAGATAACAAGTAAAAAATGCCAAAAAACATAATAAAGGTTTATAACAGAGCTTCTCAAACTTTTTTTAGTATTATTCTGCCGACCCTAAGTATAGATATAAAAAAGATGAAAATAGTAATATAAAATAAAATATTTATTATATTCAAAAAAAAATATTTGAAGCCAACCTAATGTTTTTTTAGTTACAATGTTCCGTTTTCTTGAAATTTCTACGACCCCATCTTGGGTCGTGACCCACACTTTGAGAACCACTGGTTTATAATATAAGATTATTTATTTTGGTTTTTGATTTTAAAAATATCATAAATAAACTACTGATAAATTGTCAATAGACTTTTTAACTGAAATATATATATATATATATATATATATATATATATATATATATATATATATATATATATATATATATATATATATTATATATTGTAGAAAACAAACATATATAATATTTTTTTGTGCATATTTCGATTTTTAAAAATTTATATATTTTTATGCAATACGAATATTTATCAAATGTTTAATAATATTATTTTATGAATTAAATTTAAACAATGTAAATAAATTTCTTATTGAATGTCTAATACTTTCCGCACTTCGTTTGGAGTATGTAGAATAATTTCATTTAGTTTATCAATTTTAAAATATGAAATACTTTATAAGAATTCATTAAGATTTTCTTCATAAATATGCAAATTGAAATAAATTTAATTACCGCTTCACAGAACTAAGTTAGATGGACATAGTTGAAATTAAAGTTACAAAAATTACAACAATCAAAACATAAAAATGTAATTATTAGGAATGATGTTTGTATTTCAAAGAGTAAAAATAGATATTTGGTAATTTTGATAAATGTTTTATATAAAATGGTTATGTTTTACTGCAAGATAAAAAATTATACTTTTTCTATTTTGTGCCCAAGGTACCTTAGAAAGAGTGCGCATACCATTCAATACTTTAACATCATAAAATTGACAATGGTGCTAGAAAACCTTTTATCATACAAATATATTCTTGCAAAAAATATCAATTATTTGTATTAAAGTACACCAAATAATTTTAATTTAAAAAAACAAAAACAGATGTAGTATTACGAGATATTTACAGTTTATATAAAAGTTCTTTAAATATTTTCTACTCACTGATCTTGATAAAAGTTTGACTTACATTGAATATTTTTCTCACTAAAAATCCTTCTAATTGTTTTTATACCATGTTTAAAATGTGACACTTCACTTATGGAAATTTATTCGTTTCTTTGCAATTTTCATTGGAAATTGTTATATCTCCTATTATATAATAATCAAAAAATAAAACATACATTTATAATGTTTCTAAATTTGTAAATTATTAACAAGCAAGCAAAAGAACTGCCGTCTTGGAATTCGCATAAAAGTTTGAGAAGATACTGAATCCAAATTTAATCTCGTCTCATCGGATGGATCAGAAAAGCATGGAGTAAGGAAGTCAAAGTCTATAAAATAAGCTGCTTACAAAAAACTGTAAAACATGTTAAAAGAAATATTATGGTTTTGTGTTCAATAACCTGAAAAGGAGTGTGGAAATTAACATTTATTGAAGACGAAATAACGCCACAATGTACTACTACATTCTTAACACAAATTTTCAGTCTTCCACTAGGAAATTAAAATAGGGAAATAACGTTATTTTCCCCTAGACAACAACCCAAAACATACAGTAGCCAAATTAATTAAAAAATAACTGGTAAACAACAAAAAATATATTCTTACTATTATTGACAGATATACTTCTTGCCCATCCCGATCTCTGAAATAACAAGCAACATAATAACGAGAACCCTGGAGACCGAGTGGATATGTCGCTATGGAATTCAAGAAATCATCATCTCAGACAACGGCAAGCAATTTATCTCGGCTACCTTCAGAGAGATGTGTCAAAAATTCAATGCTGATCACAGACACACCACACCATATCATCCACAATGTAATGGCAAAGTTGAAAGGTTTCATAGAACTCTTAAAGCAGCAATAAAGGTACACTCAGATGATGCCTCCAGAAGTTGGGCAAATGACCATATGGGGTAATTAGCCGAAGTTCAGATTTTAAAACATTTGAAATTCAATTACCAACGAGGACTTTACGAGTATCGGCAGACAAACTCAAAGCAGCCCATCTCCGAGAATCTAATAGATCACTCCATGACCTCGGTGGGTGGCTATGTAGCCAAATCAATTAATTAATTATTATAAATACTATAGGTCAGAGGTGGGGAACCTACGGCCTTTTGAGTAATACCGATTTTTTTAATTTTTTGGTAATTTTTTGCGTGGTTTCACTTTACGCGATCGAGAAAAAATATTTATGATGCATATGGCGCTTCACATGCTTTTTATTTATTCGTAGTTATACTCCTCGGTTTTAAGCAAAATTACGAAATTTTATGATTTTAAGAAAAATTGAGCTATTTTTTGATATTTAAGGAAAATTATGCTATTTTTTT